>ONZH01017978.1:0-59040 GCA_900303285.1 Rhinella marina
GGGTTCATGCCATGCTGTGTCAGGGTAAATTTATATTTGGTTCACCTGCTACCTCAGTCTAACTTGGTCACTCTGTTGTTACCGCTATGCTGTGTCAGGGTAAATTTATAAGTGGTTCACCTACTACCTCATTCTAACTTGGTCACTCTGTTGTCAACGCTATGCTGTGTCAGGGTAAATTTTTATGTGGTTCACCTGCTACCTCAGTCTAACTTGGTCACCTGGTGGTGTCACCGCCATGCTGTGTCAGGGTAAAATTTTGGGTGGCTCATTTGCCACCTCATCTAACTTGGTCACTTGGTGGTGTCACCGCATGCTGTGTCAGGCTACATATTTGGGTGGCTCACCTGCTAGCTCATCTAACTTGGTCACTTGGTGTTGTCACCGCCATGCTGTGTCAGGCTAAATTTTTGTGTGGCTTACCTGCAACCTCATCTACTTGGTCACTTGTTGGTGTCACCGCCATGCTGTGTCAGGCTACATGTTTGGGTGGCTCACCTGCCACCTCATCTAACTTGGTCACTTGGTGGTGTCACCGCCATGCTGTGTCAGGCAAAATTTCTGGGTGGCTCACCTGCTACCTCATCTAACTTGGTCACTTGTTGGTGTCACCGCCATGCTGTGTCAGGCTACATGGTTGGGTGGCTCACCTGCTACCTCATCTAACTTGGTCACTTGGTGGTGTTACCGCCATGCTGTGTCGGGCTAAATTTTTGGGTGGTTCCCCTACCACCTCATCTAACTTGGTCACTTGGTGGTGTCACCACCATGCTCTGTCAGGCTACATGTTTGGGTGGCTCACCTGCTACCTCATCTAACTTGGTCACTTGGTGGTGTTACCGCCATGCTGTGTTGGGCTAAATTTTTGGGTGGCTCACCTGCCACCTCATCTAACTTGGTCACTTGGTGGTGTCTCCGCCATGCTGTGTCATGCTAAATTTTTGGCTGGCTCACCTGCTACCTCATCTAACTTGGTCACTTGTTGGTGTCACCACCATGCTGTGCCAGGCTTATGTCTGCATCCTGGGGCGGGGGATAGGACAGCAGTGCCAGCATGTGCAGTGGTGTCACCTGCAGGCGATGATGGATTTTCGTTGCACCTAGTTGGGTAGTTGGGTGCTTTCCTAACATGTGCCAGTGCATGTGCCTTGCCCATCTTGGTCTGGGTCAGCACAATTGTCTTGAGGGTCACCACCAGGCTGTTGCCCAGAATTTGGCATAGTGGTACGCTTAGAGCACCAAAATGGTGTGTTGAGAGACAAATCACAGAACCTACAATGTTACAAAAAAGTCTCAACACCGCTTATAGCTAAAGCAATGACACAATCTTTATTATAAACATGTTATACAAATACACATAAAAACACTAAAATTATTCAACAGCGGGAATAGCATAAATAAAGCAGAAACACTGGTGTCAAAAAAGATTAAATTCATAACATGGTATTAGGCCACATTGTTATAAACAGTAAAGTGCATAGTGCAAAGGCATACAAACAATGTGATATAAGCCACATGGATCCCGGTACCAACACAGCACCACAGAACCAGATGAACACAAAACCATAAAAGTAAATGAACAGAATACTATCTACCAACCAGTGAGTCCGCGTCTTCTCACCCCAACGTACGTTTCGCACAGTTGCTTCATAATTTACTAAAAGCACCATACAACAGGTACCTGAAAAAGAATACAAACTATGGTCGAAAGTGCTTGAACGTTGCTGAACCTGTAAAAACATTATTGCTAAAATACAGCAAAGACAATTATGCAAACATTTTAGTGCAATTTTACATTTGCAAGCATAATAGGCTCAGATATACGTTTGAGTCTCTCCTCTAGTCGTGGCTGCTTGGCATGATAAAACACTGGAACATAGTCCAAAATTCTATTGCAATCCACGTGAGGTAATTTTGAAATCCAAACAGGTAACGTGTAATCCACATGGATAATATAAAATAGCAGCAAATAGAGAACCATTTTTGCAAAGTGGGCTCCCAAATAACCTCAGGGGGGGGGGGAGGAAATTAGGCGCGTTTAGGCACAATGGGAATTTTCTGCAGAATGGGGGGAGTCCTGACAAGCCATGTCATCTAGGTGAGAGTCAAACAGGGGGCAATAAAAACAGCATAAAGTGCCAACTAGCTCTCACCCGTCAGGTGCAGTCCATGTTTTGGCTCCCATAGGTCATCCAGAGGTTTCCTTTAAATCAGCCAGACTGACAGCCAGTAGAAGGATTCCTCAGATGAGGGACCTGAAGTCCTCCTCGCTGGAACTGCAACTGAATGAAATCAGAGGACGCTTCTGCCTCCTGTAGGCAAAGCTGGCTGCCGCGGTGGAGCTCCACTGCCCTCTTCTGCCAGAAGTTGGACTTGACCGGGTCCGGGTGGTGGTCACACTGGTGAGCACTGCAGCCACTTGTACCTTCACTTTTCCGGATACTCCTGACGGGACAGCGGGGGTAAGGACTTCTGGCTGCAGTGGTTCAGGCAAGGTTGCACCCAAGGAAGAATCGCCAGCTCCCCTGACTGCTGCTGACTTCATTTTCCAGGGTAGTTGGTACTAGATCACCATGAACTGGAAAGTAAACGATGAGGTCGTCAGCTGACCCAGCTGAAAGGACTGTGATGGTGGTGGTGGTGGCAATCCAGGGATAAGAGGCTCCTGCTGTGGCTTCTCCCTGAAACGGAGGGCGCAATCTGGTGACTCCTGTAGGCAGCGCACGCGTCCTTCGCCTGGTGGTTCCTCTGGACAAACTTCTGGTGTTTCTGAAGCAGGTACCAGGGGATTAGATAATAAGGTAACCCCGGTAGCAAAGGGCCTTTCAGGGATGCCATGGGGGTATATTCCACCTGATCCTCCACGTATAGGCTGGGACGTGGTTGGGGCAGGTACGGCCATTTCCCTGACCTGTGGCCCACAAAGTACTCCTTGCCGTCCTCGTTGTCCGCAAGGGAGCCACAGCCTTACTCCACTGAAAACCATAGGATGGTTCCCTTATGCCACTCCAGTGTAAGGTCTCCAGGCCTCAGATGGTCCAGTACTTGGATGACCCAGTCCTCCACCGCATTCTTGTAGTCCCATAGGGTCTGGGCGTGGGCCGGCCCTGATGCAGGCACAATAGGATTCTGCCACATGGAAGGTCTTGTTGTTCTCCTACTGGGCGGCTGAGTGGACGCACCAACCGGCACCGCGAACATCGAATCAGGGCCCGGTGGGATTCTCTTGGCCAATTATGACACTCTGATGTCATCTGAACCTGACGGTGGTTTGGGTAACACCATCTCTCCCCACTCTGGTCGCAGTTGCTTCACCATGCTGTGGTATCTTGTTCACCGCTGGCTTGAACTGGAGAGGAGGGGGGAGTAATGAGGGAGGAGACTTCACTCCCTATTCATAAATGCCCCCCAATAATATAAGTGCCCCCATAGATGCCCCCAAAGTGCCCCACCATATCATGTGCCAGTAAGAAGTGCCCCTCTCCTGTTATTGTACAAAAAAAAAAACACTTATACTTACCTCCATCATTCTGGCAGCGATGCAATGCAGGTCCCTTCTGGCCTGTTTCCTGCACTGTACGGCTCAGATGCTGCAATGACATCATCGCACCGCCTGAGCCGTACAGCACAGGACACAGGCCAGAAGAGGCCGGCCTCTGATAGGCTACAGGCACTAGGCCTGCAGCCTATCAGAGGAACGGGTAGGGGAGACGCCTCTCCCTCCCCTGCCCTGCAGCACAGGCATCTGTATCGCTGTCAATGGAAGCGCTCATCTCCCTGTCCCCTGCCACCGCCGCCGCTCTCCACTGGTGACCGGGTCCCTGATTGCCGCGGCCCCGCAAACATCCATTCAGGGCCGGGTCCTGGGCTGCGGACCGGTGGTTGTGGACCACTGATTTACAATGTGTTAACTCAGTCTTGCTGTTTACTTCCAGGCAATGACACAGTTTTAATATCTGTAATTAAATTATGATGAGACCAAATATGTCACTGAATATTTTACACTAATATGCATATTATTTTATGAGTTGATGTCACTTGGACCAAAATTTAGGATCCAAAAAACACAAGGTAGGGATATGCAGGGAGATTCAGGTTTCATGCACATTTCCACATTATGTTTTTTTTTTTTAAATATGAAGCTATAATAGAGCTCCACATAGAGATGATAGAACCTTTTAAGATTCAGTTTGATTCAAATTTGACAAATTAAAAAAAAAGCTTTGTTTGGGCACGAGTTGATTTTACCTAAACCAAAGTTGCAAAGAGAGAGAAAAAAAAGAGAGCCTAGTATGCTACTCTGGGTTTCTCAGCAATATATATGTACTAGCAGAAGGACCCGGCTTCGCCCGGGTATATTTCATCTATTTCATTTAATGTTTGTGTGTGTCTTCACCCCAGAAAGCCGGACCTCACCGACCATGCCCCCAAATATGAAGCCATGCCCCTGGTCTCCTTGAAGCCACACCACTAAACATGAAACCACGCCCCTTGTCCACATGAAACCACACCCCTAAACACACCTCCTGGCTCCATAAAGACACAGAGGAGAAGCTGTGTGAGTGTGAGCTATTGAAAGGGTGGACATCCCTGTGTCTGTCCAGGCACTGCGCCTGATGGAGGACAGGGAGCCAGAAAACCAGACTGTCCAGCCTAAAACCAGACGTCTGGCCATCAGCCTGCCCCTAGGGTGGCCAGAGGTCCAGTCTTAGGCCGTACAGTCTGGCTTTCAGACTCCCTGTCCTTTGTCATGCGCAAGGCCTGGATGGACACAGGGATGTCCACCCTTTCAATAGCTCACGCTCACACAGCTTCTGCTCTGTGTCTTCATGGTGCTCCCTCCCCTGCAGCTGAAAGAAGTTGCTTTTTACCTTCATTTTTTCAATCTCCGCCGAAAGCAGAGTGGAAGGGGAGTGGCCTGACTGAGTCGGGGGCGTGACTTAGTGGGACCTGTATTTGGGGCTTTTAAGTCCTTCTTTTGAGGGTGGCACAGTGGGTAACAGTGAAAGAAAACATCTTTTATTACTACTGAACGGTAAATATGTGAAATGTACATTATATAAGGTAATGATTGATGATGAATTAGTCTAAAACATAAGTTATAGTAACCGGAATACCCCTTTAAAGCAGACCTACAGCAGTGAACTGGATGGGTTGTTATGGAAACCTGGTGTGTGTGTGTGGAGACTAACTGCCTGTGAGCTTCTATTGGCTGATAAGGGTCATGTGACCAGGTTTTTATTGGCTAATGAATTTTTTGGGAATATCTCAGGAATGGTACGTCCTGGAGAGCTGAGACCCGTTCTAAAACCTTCCCAGACACCTGCTGTACCTGTGTGCCAAATTTCGTGATTGTAGCTGTGACGGTTCTGATTACTTTAGCGGACATACATACACACATACATACACTCAGCTTTATATATTAGATTGTCTAGAGGCTACTCTTTCTCAATATGGAGAGGGCCAAGTAAGCATAGTATGTACATGAAGTATTGTAGGCCAGGCAATACCCCTCGGTGTTTCTGGGAATGCTATTTAAATTCGCTCTCCTAAGCCTATCTGATACCAGCAAATATAAGATGTGCTAATTTACATAGATTTTTTTCCTCAGAAACCCACAGGAATGTTGCCTAGCCGACAATAGTAATCACACATATTAACTCGTCTCCATAATAAAAATAGTGCCCATCCAGAGGTCCACCCAAGGCCGCTCAACTAGAAAAGTGGATTATATCTGCTTTGCTCTGAGAAAGGGCTTTTGTCCTGAAAGAGCTAGTTGTAGATGTGAGACTGGCTTAGCTTTTTTCCTAGTTTTGATACTTAAGGCCATGTTCACACATCAGTTATTGTGAGCCAAAACCAGGAGTGGAGGCTACACAGAAATAAGGTATAATGAAAAGATCTGCACCTGTTCTGTGTTTTTTTACCCAAACCTGGTTTTGGCTCACAATAACTGATGAAAATAACTGATCAAAAAACTGATGTGTGATCAAGGCCTAAGTATGTTTAAAAGGCTGAGCGATGACTGGAAGGATGTGCTGAAGTTGTGAAACACTGAAGCTTTTTAAAATATTTTTGGAAATAAAAAGCTGAATTACACACATTGTTCATGTGTATGTCTCTTTATTTGTCTGAAATAAATTACAAAATATTCAGCTGAAAGTGTGACATGGAATCTAATTTTCCAGGTAGAATCAATTTGCACATTCTTTGCTCCATGCTCCAGAGGTATATGGTGTCACTCCTGTATCAATACTGTTACCCTCCGATTTGTGTGGGATCTGAAAGTTAAAGATTGTGCCATTCTCGTTGATGCAAGGACATTTTCTTCCCTAGAAGCATTGCTTCTTGAAGAGTGTAGCTCCTTACATTGGAGCATGCACAGCAGTGTTGTACAGGCTATCTGCACACTGCTCTCCTATGTCATTGAGACCTGTGGATGAGTGGTAGCTGGTACTGTATATTGAGTATCATCTGAAAGAGAAGATTATGTTTTCTTGAGTCCAAGACAGCTAAATCTGATGCAAATAGATCCGAACATTCTCTAAGTACATTTTCGTTCCTAGCTTTTTGAAATATTTTTCCAAGTTTGATTTGATTTTGCTTATTAAGTTGTATATTGAAAAACATTTATAAACAAATGCTGCCAGTATAATTATATGTAGTCATTTACATATATTTTACACCTTTGCTTTATTAGTAGAAAATCCTCGTGTAGACACATGGCTGTATTGTTCTTCTTTTGTATGCAATTTCAAACCTATTCTTATCAACATTGTAACTTCAGAATGAGCAGAATGAGGATGGTAATAAGGATTATTAGACATGATCAAAGATGCTAATGAGTCATACAAGCAAAAACATCAATGTTAACCTTTGCCAGATCATTTTTTGCTTTCTTTCTTCCTTTTTTCCTCTACAATGGACAATGATAGCTTGCTGTTTTAAAAACTAATCACAAGTGCCTATTAAATTTCAGTTTCATATATTGCTTGAGGTAGAACTGATTATCATAGTGAATGAAATAGTTGTTTGGCTAATTCCCAGGGGGACAAAAAGTCATTCTTCAAGGTGATGCATCTCATTTGAGGAATACATTAACAATTGAAGGCAGTTAAAAATACATGTGAACTCCCAGTGAGACAAATCTAAAGCTGACCACATGTATGTACTTTTGCTGTACTTCGAGTGAAAAAAAAAAAGTGATACGGAAGGGTGATTTCAACAAACACTTGAGACTTTAATTTCCATCTCTAATGTGCTACAGATCAGAGATGCTTAGAACATATTTTAGATTTGCTGCTTTTAAAAAGAACTTTTAATGTCTTTTGCATTTTTCAAAGGTGAAAGTAAAAATATGAGAAAATAAGATAAGACCCAATAGATCTAAAGGTCAAGTTTGTGATAAGAATTATCCTTTAAGTTCAAGGTTGCATGGTAAAATGAAGACTGGAGTGGCTGTATTTTTTATATTACTGTAGAAAGAAATCACTTAAAGGAAAAAGGCTATATGGAAGGTAATGTTAATGTCAGGGAAAATAAGTTTTTTTTTTAATTTTTTTATTGTCTAGCTTTCTTGCCATTTCCTGTTTACAATAAATACTCAAAGTGTAGATACTAAGAGTGTCACTCATTTTCTTTGATAATATAGATAATTCCTATTTACAATATTGTATTATATTGTAATTTGTCTTTGGATAACAGGGGTGAAGCTACAGGGGGTGCTGAAGTACTGTAGCAGTTAGACCTGAGTTCTGGTGCCTGAGGAGGATCAAATGCCCTTTTGCTGTGTATGAGAAGACACCAGTATTATAAATGAGTCACACTCCTCTTTAGCACGATCATCATCATATTCTTCATCATCAGAGGATTCAGGGCCTGTTTGACACAATATTATTGGATTTGCTTTTTGAAACAATTGAATAAGTCAGTATTTTTTTTGAAAATTTGAAGGGGTTGTCTTGGTTATGCAAATGGCATTTATCATGTAGATAAAGTAAATACAAAGCACTTACTAATATATTGTGATTGTCCATATTGCTTCATTTGCTGGCTTGATTTTTTTGTACACTGCACGTATTCAGGGGTTATGACCACTCTACCAACAAGCAATGGTGGTTGTATAAGAAAAAGTGCCTTTTTTCTATAGAGTTCAAGCACGGCCACCTCTGATGGATTGCAGGGTGGTTGTAACCTCTTGAAATGAGTTATTACCACCCCAGAGCACTGGATGTCAGGAGCAGAGGTCTTATTACTGTGGTCTGATTATCACAGGGGTCTTATCTGAGTTCTGAATGGGGGTAATATTCACATTGGGGGTCTGATCTGAGGTCTTATTTACATTGGAGGTCTTATATGAGGTATGATTGTGGGTCTTCCTAACATTTGAGGTCTGAGCTGATGTCTGATTGGGGTCTTATTAACATTTGAGGTCTGAGCTGATGTCTGTGTCAAGGTGGGGTACACAGACAACAGAGGAACGTGAGCCCTGAGCTAGCCCAAAAACCTCTGTCCCTGCCTATTGCCCCACCCACGCTAAACCGTGGGGCGACAACCACGAAGACTGCGAAATACACTGACTAAGGTGAAGGGAGTGGGAGACGAGAGACAGACAAAACAAACACAGAAGAATGGTCAGAAGGCCGAGTCAAAAACCAAGAGGGTACGTCAAGACAGAATCGCTAAACAAAGAGTAGTCAAAATACAAGCCGAAAAGTCAAAACCAACCAGGAACACAGTACACAGGGATCAGGCAGAGGCGATGGTCAAAAACAAGCAAGCTAGGTCAAAACAGCAGAGCAGAAATCACTAGGATAGCTGGTGCAGAGAAACTCAAACACTGGCAAACATGATTGTCTCTGCAGGGTTTAAATGCAGCCAGGAATCCCACCCCAACAGGTGAAAGGGAGGAGAGACTCCTGAGCACAAAATTAACCCCTAGGTGACCAGGTCTGCAGAGCAGAGCTGACGGATAAAATAGCTTAGATTCTCTGGCGTGAACCTAGTGACCGAGAACGCGAGTGAGCTTGCGTACCCGCCGCGTCCCCGGCACTCACAGTGTCAGAGGCAGGACCAGCGGCACGGACGCCATGACCGCCAGTCCTGACAGTACCCCCCCTCCACAAGGGGCCTCCGGACCCTTAGATCGCGGAGATGGTTTCAACGGATAGTTCCGGTGAAACAATTTTACTAACCGAGGTGCATGCACACCCTTAGCATGAACCCAGGATCTATCCTCAGGACCGAACCCCTTCCAATGGATCAAATATTGTAGAGAATTCCTTACAAATCTAGAATCCAGAATTCTCTCCACTTCAAACTCAAGGTCTCCATCCACCACAGATGGAGAGGGAGGGTCAGGGAGGGGTACAACAGGGTCAACATAATGCTTTAACAAACTTTTATGAAAAGTATTGTGAACACGCCATTCTGACGGGAGCGCCACCTTGAAAGACACTGGATTGATAACATGAGTAATAGCAAAAGGACCAACAAACCTCGGAGCCAATTTCAAAGAAGGAACCTTCAATTTGAGGTTTTTAGTAGACAAAAGGACTTTATCTCCCACTACAAAAGTTTCCGTGACTGTACGTTTATTCTTGGAGTGATGGACCATCTGGTTTTGTGATTTTTGCAAGTTCTTCTGAACTTGTGACCACACTGTGCACAGTAGGCTGGTTATGGATTCTGCCCGGGGGGTATCGGAAACAGACGAAGAAGAGAAAGAAAACCGGGGGTGGAAACCAAAATTACAATAAAAGGGTGATGTGAGAGTGGAAGAGCTTGTATGGTTGTTGATTGCAAATTCTGCTAACGGGAGATATGAAGCCCACAGATGTTGACAGTCAGAGACAAAGGTACTGGACTAGCTCCTGATTCATCCTTTCCGTCTGCCCGTTAGTTTCAGGGTGAAAGGCAGAAGAAAAGGACAATTTAACCTCCAATTTCGAACAAAAGGCATGCCAAAACTTAGATACAAATTGCACACCCCTGTCCGACACTACATCATCAGAAAGACCATGAAGACGGACCACATGCTGGATAAAAAGATCCGCCAATTCCTCCGCCGAGGGTAGTTTTTTTAATGGAACAAAATGGCCCATTTTAGAGAACCGATCCACTACCACCCAGATGACAGTGCACCCCTGGGATTGTGGCAGATCGGTAATAAAGTCCATAGAAATGTTGGACCAGGGTCTGTCCGGCACTGGGAGCGGGAGAAGAGGACCCTCAGGACGTCTCCTGGAGGTCTTTCCCCGCGCACAGACTTGACAAGCTTGGACGAAAGCATGGACGTCATTAGCCATACGTGGCCACCAATAATTTCTTTTTAGTAACTCTAAAGTTCCTCGAACACCTGGGTGACCTGCCAGCACTGAACAATGTGTCTCCTCTAACACTCTCAAACGACAAGAATGAGGAACAAACAATTTGCCTTCCGGAAGGTCTTTGGGAACAGAATTTTGTTCAGCGAGAATTTGAGTGTAGAGGTGAGAGGAGACAGCTGCCAGTACTATACCTGGTGGTAAAATATTCCCAGCCTCAGACTCAGAAACCTCAGGGGTACCGAAACTCCGGGATAAGGCATCTGCCTTTACATTCTTAGTACCCGGTCGGTAGGTAACCAAAAAATTAAAGCGAGAGAAAAACAAGGCCCACCTGGCCTGGCGAGCATTTAGACGTTTAGCAGTATCAAGATACACAAGATTTTTTTGGTCTGTGATCACTGTCACTGGGTGAAGAGCTCCCTCCAAAAAATGGCGCCACACTTCAAATGCCCATTTGATGGCGAGGAGCTCACGGTTACCAATATCGTAATTTCTTTCACAAGGAGAGAACTTCTTAGAGAAAAATGCACAAGGCCTCAGGTTGGTGAGAGTAGGGGGCCCCTGAGGCAACACTGCCCCCACACCAACCTCAGAAGCATCTACTTCTACAACAAAGGGTCGTGAGAGATCAGGTTGACATAACACCGGAGCAGAAGAGAAAGCCACCTTAAGCTCATCAAATGCAGCATACGCAGCAGGGGACCAGTTACTTGGATCAGCCCCCTTCCGGGTAAGATCCGTGAGTGGTTTGGCGATTACGGAAAAATTCTTGATAAAGTTCCTGTAATAATTAGCGAAACCCAGAAACCGCTGAAGGGATTTTAAGCTATTGGGTCGGACCCAATCCGGAATCGCCTGACCTTACACGGATCCATCTGAAAATCCGAAGGAGTGACCACATAACCCAAAAACGAAATTTTTTGAACACAAAAAATACACTTTTCAAGCTTTGCGAATAAACTATTTTTTCGTAACCGAGAAAGAACCAGACGAATATGCTCATGATGAGAGACCAGATCTGGAGGGAAAATCAGGATGTCATCCAAGTAGACCACCATAAAGACCCCAATATAATCATGAAAAATGGTATTCATGAACCCTTGGAAGACTGCGGGGGCATTGCATAGACCGAAAGGCATTACCAGATATTCAAAGTGCCCCAGAGGAGTATTAAACGTGGTCTTCCATTCATCCCCCTCCCGGACCCGAATCAGGTTATAAGCTCCCCTTAAATCTAATTTGGAGAACACCTTTGACCCAGAAACCTGATTCAGAAGATCCGGAATGAGGGGGAGTGGCCTAGAGTTCTTGACAGTAATTTTATTTAGTTCGCGATAATCAATACATGGCCTTAACCCACCATCTTTTTTTTCAACAAAAAATAAACCAGCCCCAGTTGGTGACTCAGAAGGTCGAATATGTCCAATAGCCAAACTTTCATCTATATACGTCTTAAGAGACTGCCTCTCTGGCACAGACAGATTATATATACGACCTTTAGGCAGTTTGGTATTTGGTAAGAGATCGATTTTACAATCAAAATCCCTATGAGGAGGAAGGACTTGAGACAAGGGTTTGGAAAAAACATCAGAAAAGTCAGACATAAACTCCGGGAGATCCACATTACTTGCATCAGTGGTACAGAGAGAAACATGTGACAGATGGGCCTTACACTGAGGACCCCAACGAACTAGATCCAAAGTTACCCAGTCAATTACTGGATTGTGTTCCAGGAGCCATGGTAGACCCAGGATGACATTCACAGACAAATTTTTCATTACCAAGAAGGAACAATATTCCTCATGAAGTGCGCCCACCACCAACTTAACCTGAGGAGTGCGGAATTTGACCAGACCTGCACGCAATGGGGTCAAATCCACACTAGACACTAGGACAGGAGGGGACAACGGAATCAGGGAAGGCAACATCTGAGACACAAAATCAAAGTCTATGAAATTAGCAGCTGCACCAGAATCCAGAAAAGCCTGACCTGTACATGAGGCTGACTGGACCTCAATAGTGCAGGGCAGGAACATTTTAGAAATTTTAGGGAGTACCTGAGCTCCCAGACAGTCCTCCCGACAACTGTCTAGGAGCGGAAGTTTTCCTGCTGTGGCTTCTTCGGACAGGCATTAAGCTGATGTTCGGGACTCCCACAGTAGAAACATAGTCGATTCTTCCGGCGATGTTCCCTCCTCTGCTCAGGGTTGATGCTGCTGAGCTCCATTGGTTCAGGCCCAGATAGAGTTGAGACCGGACTAAGGGTCGGCTGAGGAGCAGGAGGCACCCGAGGCGGTCGTCTGGATCTTAGGCGTCGGTCCGCCCGGATGGCGAGGGTCATAGCATCATCAAGAGTTTTAGGTTCTGCATGAGCTAATAAGTCTTTTACAGGGTCTGAGAGGCCGGTCATGAACAGGTCTTTCAAGGCCTGATCGTTCCACCCCGAGTCCGTCACGTACTGTCTGAAAGTAGCACAACATTCTTCCGCCCCTTGTCTACCCTGACGGAGAGATAACAAATGGGAAACCGCTAGTGCAGGTCGGTCAGGTTCATCATAAATCTGACCGAGGGCAGAAAAGAAACAGTCTAGAGAAAAGCGCAGAGGTGAATCAGCAGGTAAGGAAAACGCCCAATTTTGCGGGTCACCCCGCAGGAGAGACATCACCAACCCCACCTTTTGCGCTTCTGTCCCAGAGGACTGAGGTCGTAAAGAAAAATACAGTTTACATCCCTCCCGAAACGAAAAAAATGTCTTACGATCGCCAGAAAAAAAGTCAGGAAGGGGAATCTTGGGTTCAGGTGCCGGTAACTGAACGGCCGGAGGTGGCCCCGGGGCCGAAGCATGCATGGTTTCCTGGACCTGAAGGCGTGCAGCCAGATCTTGAACCAACTTGGTCAAGGCCTGGACCTGTGCGACCACAGCTGACATGGGCTCCATAGGCGGAGTGAACGTAGCTGGACGCAAGCAGGTTGCAGGCCTCTTTTCGGCCAGTGTTTCTGTCAAGGTGGGTTACACAGACAACAGAGGAACGTGAGCCCTGAGCTAGCCCAAAAACCTCTGTCCCTGCCTATTGCCCCACCCACGCTAAACCGTGGGGCGACAACCACGAAGACTGCGAAATACACTGACTAAGGTGAAGGGAGTGGGAGACGAGAGACAGACAAAACAAACACAGAAGAATGGTCAGAAGGCCGAGTCAAAAACCAAGAGGGTACGTCAAGACAGAATCGCTAAACAAAGAGTAGTCAAAATACAAGCCGAAAAGTCAAAACCAACCAGGAACACAGTACACAGGGATCAGGCAGAGGCGATGGTCAAAAACAAGCAAGCTAGGTCAAAACAGCAGAGCAGAAATCACTAGGATAGCTGGTGCAGAGAAACTCAAGCACTGGCAAACATGATTGTCTCTGCAGGGTTTAAATGCAGCCAGGAATCCCACCCCAACAGGTGAAAGGGAGGAGAGACTCCTGAGCACAAAATTAACCCCTAGGTGACCAGGTCTGCATAGCAGAGCTGACGGATAAAATAGCTTAGATTCTCTGGCGTGAACCTAGTGACCGAGAACGCGAGTGAGCTTGCGTACCCGCCGCGTCCCCGGCACTCACAGTGTCAGAGGCAGGACCAGCGGCACGGGCGCCATGACCGCCAGTCCTGACAGTCTAATTGGGGTCTTATTAACATTGGAGGTCTGATCTGAAGTCTGATTGGGAGTCATTAACATTGAGGGTCTGATCTGAGATCTAATTAAAATTGGGGGTATGATTTATGTCTCTCTATACATGCTGTGTTTTGATGGCACATATTTCAAATCAGCTGTGGATTTTACAAGCAATGCACTGTAGAAATCCACAGTTAAAAAGTGTATGCAAGGATTGGTTAGGAGATCCCAAGTGGTAGTCTCAATGTAATGCAAATAAGTTGCAGCCATTCAGTGTGGAATCCACTGCAATAATCAACTTGACATGGCTATCACAGAATCCCCAGCATATAAACATATACTTATGTTTTTTTGCACAGTCTTCCGATAGTTCAAGACATTTGACTAGGTAATCTCCAGCTATATACGTAAGGTTATATAGCACATCAGAATTATTTAGAAAAAAAAAAACATTTCTATTTTCTTGGACATCATAACTTCCATTCCAAATGCATCCAGAATTCTGTGATAATTCATTTTATTAAGTAGGGGTCTGTTTTTCTGTGAGATTTCCTGCTTTTGTTCACATATCTATAGAGTGAAATGATGACTGCCTGCAGCCACCACTTGGGTTATATGGCGTTATGTAGCATCCATTGAACTTAATGACAAATCTATATGCTGTAAACACCATTACAGAATCAGTACTTTATTGCCACTTTGTATCTCTGTTTGACAGTGTATGCATTATTATAATGAGGATTACATTGCAGATAACATCTTCCCCTCAAAGCAGCATAAGGCTACTTTCACACTAGCGTTTTAAAATTCCGGTATTGAGTTCCGTCATAGGGGCTCAATACCGGAATAAAACGCTTCAGTTTTGTCCCCATTCATTGTCAATGGGGACAAAACTGAACTGAAGACAACGGAATGCTCCTGAAAGCATTCCGTTCCGTCTTCAGACCGGAGAACAAACCGCAGCATGCTGCGGTTTGCTCTCCGGTCCAGGCATCCGCACCAAGACGGATCCGGAATGACCCCCAATGCAAGTCAATGGGGGTGGATCCGTCTGGTGTGACCATAATGGTAACCGGATCCGCCCTCCATTGACTTTCAATGGAGTCCATTACGGATCCGGCTACACATAGACACATACATACACATAAACATAAACATACACACACATATAGACATACAAACACACATACATACTTACATGCACCCCGGCAGGTCTTCGGAGCGTCAGAGGGACAGGACGGCGTGCACAGATGACGATTCCACCAGGCGCCCAGCAGAGGGCGCTGTGGGGAATCGTGACCTGTGTGAGCCGTCCTGTCCCTCTGACGCTCCGAAGACCTGCCGGGGAGCATGTAAGTATGTATGTGTGTTTGTATGTCTATATGTGTGTGTATGTTTATGTTTATGTGTATGTATATACTGTGTGACATGTGTGGGGCCGGAGCGCGGTTCCGGCTCCACACATGTCACTGCGGCAGGCCTGATCCGGCAGCACCCTTCACCTGCCGGATCAGGCCTGCCGCCAGTGTGAAAGTAGCCTTAAACTGACAATGGAGTTCCTGTCTATATAGGTCCTATCACCTGTGTTGACTGCTACAGAAGGACAATATTTTGAATTTAATTTTCAATGGCATAGCACTGTTGAAATGAAAAAGAAAAATAGCCAAATATTCTAAAACATTAATGCTAAAGTACCAAACAGACTTTTGTCTTGTTCGTTTTCAAATATTCTATTCAGGACCTTCATCTTCATTCTGCTGGATTCCCACACAGATTACATTTGATTGCTGGGATATCTAGAAGTAGGAGAGCCTGTGGTCAGTGGCTCCTTTTGGCAAGAAATTATAGTTCCAAAGTAGACAACTCCTTTGATGTACTCCATGAAGTTCAACTTAATATCCTGATGCCTTCATCAAAGTTATGATTCTAAGGAGGAATACAAAAATATGATACTAAAATCTTTAGCTAATTAACATTACTGAGATATTACTTGAAGTGAAAATATACATTTTCCAAGTTCTTCTTTGCAGACCTTCAGAGATCTTTTCTGGAGACTTGTCCTCAATATCAACTGTCATTTTCTGCTGCTAACATTAGATTTACATAATTCACAACTGGTGTTATGTTGAAATGTATAGTATGGATTTTATTTGGTATGATCAAGACATCAGTGCCTACTGCATCAAGCACAGGAGTGATAGACATACTATATTGAAATCTAGACTTTCCTGACATCTCCAATTGTCTCTATCTTTTATTTGACAAGCCTTCAGATTTAATAAGGCTTAGATATGCTGATATTTTTATACTGGAGTTGGGTGGTTCAATAAAGTGCCATTAAAATCCTACTTTCTCATCCATCTGTAGCAAGTTTTCAATACAAGCCCAAAATTCGTGTAGGAGTAGGGGGTGTAAGAAACACGTACTGGGAGGTAGGGTCAAAATATGTAATTTCTGTCAATTTGCTTCAAAAGCATGAAACAGTTGCTATTGATTATTTGAGTTTTGTTTTCAGATGGAGCTGTGAGAACAGAGAGGAGGGCATCTGCAGGGAATTTCAAATCCCCTTTTTGGCTTCTCTGTCAGCTTGTCAACTGTTATTTTATGCCAACTTGTTATTCACATCCCATTTACAGACATCCTTTGCCATAAATGGCAATTAATTTCTAGTTAATGCCATCTAATTTGAAGTCCATGCAAATAACTTCCTCTATCAATGCCAAATTTTGAAGCAGTTGTGATATGGCCAATGATATATTATGGAACTGCTAAAAACCAGCTCCATAGGATTTCATCAAAACTATTGGAAAAAATATTGGAACAGAGGAATTGTTCTAAGGCTGCAAAAGTTTATTCACACCGAAACTCATTTGTTTTATATGTTCTAAAAAGGAGAAAGCCAAAAATATTATTTTGGCCCAGAGATCTCTCCTTTTTAGTCACCTGGAGGGTCTTTGAATAAGCCACTGTATTTTACATTGTTTATTGCAAGGAGTGTGGTTAGCCTCAAACACTTCGTGTGTTAGATATTAGTGCTATAAACTCTAAATTTTGCATCATAAATTTAGCCCTAATCTCCTCTATAGTATCAAGGAAATTATATGGCTGATCATGGTACAGTGGTCCCTCAAGTTACAATATTAATTGGTTCCAGGACAATCATTGTATGTTGAAACTAATGTAACTTGAGTAATCGGTTCCAAAGCCCTAAAATGTCATTCAAGATAAGAGAAAATGAAGATTTAAGAAAAATAAGCAGATAATACAATAACTAAGAGAGATAATACAAGTCCTTACATATAACAGTCAGCAAGAGCTGCTAACTAGCAACTAACCTAGCTATTTTACCAGAGAAGTGGCCTTGATTGGTTGGATCTGAGTCTGAGACATTGTATGTTGAGTCTAGTTTCAACTTACGATGGGTCAAAAAAGACCATTGTATGTTGAAAATATTGTATTCTGAGACCATTGTATCCTGAGGGATCACTGTACATGTTTCTGCATTCCTGTTGTGTTCAGTGAGTTTTGTGGTTTTTTGGATTTTTAAAATATGGTAGGTTTTTGAGTATATCGTTGATATATACCGCTTACCGCTACATCACTAATCAGGTCAGAAGAAGTGTCCACAGGGGCAGGACAAGCCCTCTTGGATGGTGCCCACAGTAGTGTATTCAGAATGTAACTGTTAGTGTTTTAATTTAATAATACTTTTTTGGATGGAGAGTGATTCATTAAATTGCCCAAGGCACACTGAATCCGTTGGTTTTAAAAAGAGAGCATTCTTAGCCCATAAATTGTTCCCTTACAACTTAATGATTCCTTAGGCAGCTGTCTATTGTGCTTATATATACTGTACATCCCCAATTCCAAAAGTTGGGACATTGTGTAAAATAAAAATAAATGCAAATAAAAACAGAATGCAATGATTTGCAAATTTCATAGACCCGTATTTTATTCATAATAGAACACAGAATATATCAAATTTTAAAAGCGAGACATTTAACCTTTTAATTAAAAAAAATTAACTCATTTAGAATTTTATGGTAGCAACGCATCTCAAAAAATTTGGGATGGGGCTACAAAAGGCTGGAAAAGTAAGTGATACTAATAAAAAAAAACAGTTTGATGAGCAATTTGGTACTAAGTCACATGCCTGGGTATAAAAAGAGCATGTTAGAGATGCAGAATCTCTCAGAAACAAAGATGGCCAGAGGTTCACCAATCTGCAAAAACACTGTGCCTAAATACATCTTCAATACAAAATATCATCAATCAACTAAAATCTGGAGAAATCCATGTCTGGAAGGGACAAGGCCGATGGTCAATACTGGATTCTCTACTGGCCCTCAGGCGGCACTACATTAAAAACTGTACTGGATTCTGTTCTGGAAATCAATGGATTTGTTCAGGAACACTTCTAGAAATCATTGTCTGTGAACACAGTTTGTCATGCAATTTAATATAAGTTAAAATTATATCAGAAGAAGAAAAAGCCATACAGTATATCAATATGATCCAGAAATGTCATCATCTTCTCTGGGCCAAAGCTCATTTAAAATGGACTGAGGCAAAATAGAAAACTGTTTTTTGATCAGATGAATGAAAATTTGAAATTCTTTTTAGAAACAAAATTCCAGCTAATGGACTCCACACTTCCCAAACGTTTATAGACTGTTGCTAAAAGAAGAAGAGATACTACACAATGACAAATATTTATAATGCACTTTTCTCACAGTTACTCAAAATGCAGGAATAGTTGTGTGGGTCTTAATATGGGTTATGAGATTTGCAAGCCATTGCATTCTGTTTTTATTTATATTTATTTACACTCACCGGCCACTTTATTAGGTACACCTGTCCAACTGCTCGTTAACACTTAATTTCTAATCAGCCAATCACATGGCGGCAACTCAGTGCATTTAGGCATGTAGACATGGTCAAGACAATCTCCTGCAGTTCAAACCGAGCATCAGTATGGGGAAGAAAGGTGATTTGAATGCCTTTGAACGTGGCATGGTTGTTGGTGCCAGAAGGGCTGGTCTGAGTATTTCAGAAACTGCTGATCTACTGGGATTTTCACGCACAACCATCTCTAGGGTTTACAGAGAATGGTCCGAAAAAGAAAAAACATCCAGTGAGCGGCAGTTCTGTGGGCGGAAATGCCTTGTTGATGCCAGAGGTCAGAGGAGAATGGGCAGACTGGTTCGAGCTGATAGAAAGGCAACAGTGACTCAAATTGCCACCCGTTACAACCAAGGTAGGCAGAAGAGCATCTCTGAACGCACAGTACGTCGAACTTTGAGGCAGATGGGCTACAGCAGCAGAAGACCACATCGGGTGCCACTCCTTTCAGCTAAGAACAGGAAACTGAGGCTACAATTTGCACAAGCTCATCGAAATTGGACAGTAGAAGATTGGAAAAACGTTGCCTGGTCTGATGAGTCTCGATTTCTGCTGCGACATTCGGATGGTAGGGTCAGAATTTGGCGTCAACAACATGAAAGCATGGATCCATCCTGCCTTGTATCAACGGTTCAAGCTGGTGGTGGTGGTGTCATGGTGTGGGGAATATTTTCTTGGCACTCTTTGGGCCCCTTGGTACCAATTGAGCATCGTTGCAACGCCACAGCCTACCTGAGTATTGTTGCTGACCATGTCCATCCCTTTATGACCACAATGTACCCAACATCTGATGGCTACTTTCAGCAGGATAATGCGCCATGTCATAAAGCTGGAATCATCTCAGACTGGTTTCTTGAACATGACAATGAGTTCACTGTACTCAAATGGCCTCCACAGTCACCAGATCTCAATCCAATAGAGCATCTTTGGGATGTGGTGGAACGGGAGATTCGCATCATGGATGTGCAGCCGACAAATCTGCGGCAACTGTGTGATGCCATCATGTCAATATGGACCAAAATCTCTGAGGAATGCTTCCAGCACCTTGTTGAATCTATGCCACGAAGAATTGAGGCAGTTCTGAAGGCAAAAGGGGGTCCAACCTGTTACTAGCATGGTGTACCTAATAAAGTGGCCGGTGAGTGTACATTTTACACAATTTTGGGGAATTAGGGTTGTGTATAGATTAACAGATAAAGTGTGAAATGTAAAATGTTTGCATGAACCCCTGAACTGATTCATAGCAAATGAACTAAAATAGTAAATGCAGGAACCAAATTTCCATCATGGGAAGGGGTATTGTAATTAGTGATGAGCGAAGTTTTGAAAAATTTGAATTGGCAAGTTATCCAAAAAATCGCTATAAATCAGGTATATGCAGGCCTCTCTACCTTAAGGTACAGCCATATGGGGTGGGTTGTGGCCATGCTGCAGTGAAGAACCATTTGGCCAATTAGTCCGCAGCTGCCTTACATGTAATAATGAAGACTGCACTGTATAGTTAATCTTCATTGCTAATGGGGGCAGAGCACCTTTAAAAAGGGACTGCTGCTAGTATGGGGTTTGGCTGGTTAGGTTGGGCGGGGGAAATTTACATATTATTGCTGTTCTTGCCTGCAATCTCCTGCAGGTTATTTGATAATAAACACAGAATATTAATCAGCTCTGGCATACCCCCTTCTCCAACCCCAGCACTCTCCTGCCTTACAGGTGGGAGCTCTTCTTCTACCATTTGCTTTTCCCCCTTTTCCATATCATCTAATATCGATGAGAATATGTCATCAGGAACATCCAGCTCCTCCTCCCTCTGCATCTTGCTGACTTTTCTAGGACATGGAAAGTTTGAAGGATAAGTTGTAAGAATTAAAGCCAGCAAAAGATGAGGATGGTCATCATTAAGACCTGCCCCCCCCCCCAAGGGGTGCAGACTGGATGGTATTGGTTGGCACGCTGGCAGTGGAATAATAAAGGCTTCCATCTTCTTACATATCTTAGTTTATGGCTGATGTAGGAATAAGTAAATGTAGGAATAAATAATTAACTGACACAGAATAAGTCTCCCTGCAGTCTCCCTGCACGCTCCCTACACTCTCCCTCTCCAATATTGTCCTATTAACTAGTGATGATCGAGCACCCAGGTGCTCGTACGCTCGAGTGCTCTGGTGCCTGGTTTACAAAAGTGCCCCAAAGTGCCCCAAATTAAAAAAAAAACACACAGACAGACACAGAGACATACTTACCTTCCTGCAGATCCCCTGACTGTATAAGGAAGGGGATAGGGGACTACAGGGTTTCCCACCCTGGCAGGGGGCTGGTAATGTTTCTTCCCTTCACCCCCCTTTTCTGTGCCACGGTTTTAAGCCCTGTAAGGGGTTAAAAAGTTAAATCATAATCAAGGGAGGAAGGGGTTAATCACTCCTTACTCCGTGCAAGGAAGCCGGGTCCCTCCTCCCCCCAGGCTCATAAAAGGCTGCTCCTCCCCCCTCTTCCCCCTCTTGGCCAGACAGCAGCGTTCCCGCCCTCCCTCCCTGATGTTCATCCTCAAGGGGTTATGTGAAATTGGACTTGCAGTACGTTGTTTTAATGGTTATGATATTACTGACTTTTGTTTCTTTTTAGTGCCCACGGTTCTCTCTTATAAGTCATAGCTGGCGGTAACAACATGTTGACGCATGAATAAAAGAATTAATGGCGGACTTGCCTGCTGGGAGGCCAGCGGTTGGCATACCGTCCACGGTTTATTGATGGTCCGAGCAGTTCTAAGCTCGAAGTTTTGGTTGTGTCATAAGTGGTTAAAGATAAAGGAATAAAAGCTGGCCGATCACCACCCAATATACAGTGGTTTTGTCTCATTTCGGGAGTGGTATGATGGGGTAAAAGGGGGGAAGGGCAAGCAATGATTGATGGTAGGTTGGTGCATGGATTCCCGATAGTCCTGGCAGCTCCCTCCTCCCATCCAGCAGGAAAACGGCACGCAGAGTAGTAAGTTTTACCACAGCGCCACCTGCTGAACGGGAGGAATCGCTACAAAGAAGAAGCCTGAGGAGGAGGAGGTTAGTGGTTTGTGTTCGTTTGTTTTCTGTTTTGCAGGATAGTGAATGCTGAGGACTACTTCGGATTCGTTGGATTACGTCGGACCAGCTTTTATATTTTTTAAATAAAATGGTCAAACAGGGGTCTGGGGGAGTATTTATATAATTAAGTATATATAAGTGTGTGGTTTTTTTTTTACAACATTGCAGTTTTAGTAATCATGCCTATCTACAGATGGTCCTGATTACTAATACAGGGCTTAGTGCTTGCTGGTATGGCCAGCACTAACTCCAACATCTATTACCTCGGCACCCACCGCCACCAGGGGTGTCGGGAAGAGCCGGGTACCCGCAGGACCGTACCTTCTAAAACACACACACACACTTAGGCCCTATTCACACAACCGTATATTTGTGGGCCCGCATTACTGCGGACCCGCAAATATACGGGGGCCGCCCGGCGTGTGATCCGCAGCGCTCAAAACACACGCCGTGCGACACCATTGACAATGCCTATACTTGTCAGTGCGCACAGACAAGTATAGGACATGCTTCAAAAGAGGTAAATCGGGCCGCATCTATTCCCGCAATTTTGCGGATAGTTATGGCCCTATTCATATGGTCGTGTGAATGGGGCCTTATAAAATATTTTATTGAAATAAATACTCCCCCAGACCCCTGTTTGACCATTTTATTTAAAAAATATAAAAGCTGGTCCGACGTAATCCAACGAATCCGAAGTAGTCCTCAGCATTCACGATCCTGCAAAATAGAAACCAAACAAACAAACAAACACAAACCACTAACCTCCTCCTCAGGCTTCTTCTCCTCAGCAGCGGAGACTCTTCCTTACATTGCGCCCTCTGCTGGTGAATGAAAAAAATTACACCTTGAATTCTTCAATGAAAAAAAAAACATGATGAATTCCATTGAAAGTCAATGGAGGACGGATCCGTTTACTATTGTGTCACACCAAACGGATCCGTCCTCCATTGACTTTCAATGAAATTCATGACGGATCTGTCATGACCACAATGCAAGTCAATGGGGACGGATCAGTTTGCTATTTTGTCACACCAAACGGATCCTTGCATTGGGGTCATGACGGATCCCTCTTGGTGCGAGGAGGGGACTCGAGCATTGCGCTCAAGTACACTCGGTGTTCGGCCGAACACCTAGCGGACCCGAGCGTAGGCATGCTCGGCCGAACAGGACAATAGTATAGACCACATGGGATGAGGCTTTTATAGGGCTTTGACATCACAGGAGATGGCTATTTGTGGATTGGCTGGATGCACAGCATTATGGGTGATCCCACATTCTTTCTGTGTAAAACGCTCACCTGCCATTTTAGTAAAAACTGATTTGTTACCACAAAGCGCAAGGAAATTCTGATTTGTTTAGGAATCATTTTCCTAAACTTCGGACTGAATTCCACTTCGAATTCTTCGCTCAACACTAATTTTAATTGAACATGATTTCTATCGGAGTCATTTTCCTGTGCAGTGTTTCAATATTCCTTATACATCTATATTCTTTCATTATACTGTGTACAGTGATTCTGATACTAACCATAATGTTCTATTACTTGACTTTGTGATTCACCTCCATTTAGTTTTCAAACTACAATGTGCAAGCGTTAGAAAGCAGGAGTCAGAAGCACATCTAAAGGATTTTGAGGCTGAAATGTTAAAGTCATACATCTCATGTAACCTATCACAAAATGTTATACTCTGGGAGTGAGATAGTATGACATGTCATAGCAGTAAGATGCTAAACAAGGCAGCTTTCTCGTAGTTTCCTTTTAATTATAAAATAAGAATGGCATGTATTTTATCTCGGAAAAAGACCAATAAAGCATAAGGATGGAGCTGAGGCAGTTAAGGCTTGAATACTGTAGAGGAAATGCAATTCATATCGAAAACCGTTCCTCAATTTCAGATGTTGCAGTCAATACAACATTATATATCAAGATAAATGTATATATATATATATATATATATATATATATATATATATATATATATATATATGTTTCTGGCATAAATGTTTGCTTCCAAATGCCATACAGTCATTTTTCTTATAGCGTAGTTTATATTTGTCATTTTCAAAGTCTCTAAAACTGAATTCACTAAAATATATATATATATATATATATATATATATATATATATATCTACAGTACAGACCAAAAGTTTGGACACACCTTCTTCAAAACTATGAATTAACACATGTGGAATTATATACTTAACAAAAAAGTGTGAAACAACTGAAAATATGTCTTATATTCTAGGTTCTTCAAAGTAGCCACCTTTTGCTTTGATTTCTACTTTGCACACTCCTGGAATTCTCTTGATGAGCTTCAAGAGGTAGTCACCTGAAATGGTTTTCACTTCACAGATGTGCCCTGTCAGGTTTAGTAAGTGGGATTTTTTGCCTTATAAATGGGGTTGAGACCATGAGTTGTGTTGGGCAGAAGTCAGGAGGGTACACAGCTGATAGTCCTACTGAATAGACTGTTAGGTCAGTCAGTCCGAAAAATTGGGAAAACTTTGAAAGTGTCCCCAAGTGCAGTCGCAAAAACCATCAAGCGCTACAAAGAAACTGGCTCACATGAGGACCGCCCCAGGAAAGGAAGACCAAGAGTCACCTCTGCTGCGGAGGATAAGTTCATCTGAGTCACCAGCCTCAGAAATTGTAGGTTAACAGCAGCTCAGATTAGAGACCAGGTCAATGCCACACAGAGTTCTAGCAGCAGACACATCTCTACAACAACTGTTAAGAGGAGATTGTGTGCAGCAGGCCTTCATGGTAAAATAGCTGCTAGGAAACCATTGCTAAGGACAGGCAACAAGCAGGAAGAGACTTGTGTGGGCTAAAGAACACAAGGAATGGACATTAGACCAGTGGAAATCTGTGCTTTGGTCTGATGAGTCCAAATTTGAGATCTTTGGTTCCAACCACTGTGTCTTTGTGTGACGCAGAAAAGGTGAACGAATGGACTCTACATGCCTGGTTCCCACCGTGAAGCATGGAGGAGGAGGTGTGATGGTGTGGGGGTGCTTTTCTTGTGACACTGTTGGGGATTTATTTAAAATTGAAGGCATACTGAACCAGCGTGGCTACCACAGCATCTTGCAGCGGCATGCTATTCCATCAGGTTTGCGTTTAGTTGGACCATCATTTATTTATCAACAGGACAATGACCCCAAACACACCTCCAGGCTGTGTAAGGGCTATTTGACCAAGAAGAAGAGTGATGGGGTGCTACACCAGATGACCTGACCTCCACACTCGCCAGACCTGAACCCAATCAAGATGGTTTGGGGTGAGCCGGACCGCAGAGTGAAAGCAAAAGGGCCAACAAGTGCTAAGCATCTCTGGGAACTCCTTCAAGACTGTTGGAATACCATTTCAGATGACTACCTCTTGAAGCTCATCAAGAGAATGCCAAGAGTGTGCAAAGCAGTAATCAAAGCAAAAGGTGGCTACTTTGAAGAACCTAGAATATAAGACATATTTTCAGTTGTTTCACACTTTTTTGTTAAATATATAATTCCACATGTGTTAATTCATAGTTTTGATGTCTTCAGTGCGAATCTACAATTTTCATAGTCATAAAAATACAGAAAACTCTTAGAATAAGAAGGTGTGTCCAAACTTTTGGTCTGTACCGTATATATATATATATATATATATATATATATATATATATATATATACACTACCGTTCAAAAGTTTGGGGTCACCCAGACAATTTTGTGTTTTCCATGAAAACTCACACTTTTATTTATCAAATGAGTTGCAAAATGAATATAAAATATAGTCAAGACATCAACAAGGTTAGAAATAATTATTTTTATTTGAAATAGTAATTTTCTCCTTCAAACTTTGCTTTTGTCAAAGAATGTACCATTTGCAGCAATTACAGCATTGCAGACCTTTGGCATTCGAGCTATTAATTTGCAAAATTTCACTCCATGCTTCCAGAAGCCCCTCCCACAAGTTGGATTGGCTTGATGGGCATTTTTTGCGTACCATACGGTCAAGCTGCTCCCACAACAGCCCAATGGGGTTAAGTTATGGTGACTGCACTGGCCACTCCATTGCAGATAGAATACCAGCTACTTGCTTCTTCCCTCAATAGTTCTTGCATAATTTGGAGGTGTGCTTTGGGTCATTGTCCTGTTGTAGGAGGAAATTGGCTCCAATCAGTCGCTGTCCACAGGGTATGGCATGGCGTTGCAAAATGGAGTGATAGCCTACCTTATTCAAAATCCCTTTTACATTGTACAAATCTCCCACTTTACCAGCACCAAACCAACCCCAGACCATCATATTACCTCCACCATGCTTGACAGATGGCATCAGGCAATCTTCTAGCATCTTCAGTTGTTCTGCGTCTCACAAATGTTCTTCTGTGTGATCTAAACACCTCAAACTTCGATTCGTCTGTCCATAACACTTTTTTCCAATCTTCCTCTGTCCAATGTCTGTATTCTTTTGCCGATATTAATCTTTTCCTTTTATTAGCCAGTCTCAAATATGGCTTTTTCTTTTCCACTCTGCCCTGAAGGCCAGCATCCCGGAGTCACCTCTTCACTGTAGACGTTGACACTGGCGTTTTGCGGGTACTATTTAATGAAGCTGCCAGTTGAGGACCTGTGAGGCGTCTATTTCTCAAACTAGAGACTCTAATGTACTTTTCTTGTTGCTCAGTTGTGCAGCGTGGCCTCCCACTTCTCTTTCTACTCTGTTTAGAGCCTGTTTGTGCTGTCCTCTGAAGGGAGTAGTACACACCGTTGTAGGAAATCTTCAGTTTCTTGGCAATTTCTCGCATGGAATAGCCTTTATTTCTAAGAACAAGAATAGAATGTTGAGTTTCACCTGAAAGTTTTCTTTTTTGGCCATTTTGAGAGTTTAATCGAACCCACAAATGTAATGCTCCAGATTCCCAACTAGCTCAAAGGAAGGTCAGTTTTATAGCTTCTCTAACCAGCAAAACTGTTTATTTCTGATTAATTTAATGTTATCTTCATTGAAAAAAACTATGCTTTTCTTCGTTTTTAGGGACCCTAAACTTTATATATATATATATATACAGAAACAGAGAGAGTCATATACACACTGTTTATGGAAATCACAGGATCCAATGGAAAACATAATGTTCAAAACATCTCAATTTATTCACTATTGCGTATGAGCATACCAACACTTACATGCCTTGACATGCTACCAATGAAATTAATAGTTGTCTGCCATGATAAATGGTCTGCCATGATAAATACACTTGAGAATGCAAATTATTAAGATCTGCTACTGGCAGCTCCTTTTACAATTGACAACCAATGACTTCCCGAATATACTTGATTGGGAACAAGTACAGAGATGTTACACCTGATTAGAGATGAGCGAATCTATTTGCCGAATAGTTGATTTGAAGCGAATTCGAATATTTGGAGATTCGCTTCGTTAAGATTCAAAAATGTTCCTAAGGCTTTCTACGCATTTGCTAAGTACTTGTCCAATAAATTGTACGCTAATGCTACGTAAAAGTTACTCTATACATTGTAGCATACGAATTATATTACTTAGCGAACTTTTACTGTTAGTTTGTTATTTGTGCGCAAAAGCCCGGGAAGAAAGCGGCCACCTGACCTAGTGGGCATGGCTTGCTCTGATTGGCTCAGGCTCGGTAAGCCAGTGACGCATTACTTCTGCTGCGACTGCTGAGATGAGCAGAAGCACTGTGTGTGAAGTTCATAAAGACTGAGACCTGTGTTGTTGAAATTGGGGTGTCATTGTTCAGGAAATCCATATTACACATCAGGGATACTGCAGGGCAAGTGCAGGGCCAGTTCAGGGCTAGTAATTAATCAGGCAGGGAGAGCGAGACAGGGAGAGAGATAGGGAGAGAGACAGGGAGAGAGACAGGGACAAAGACAAAGACCAGCTGCAGGGCCACAGAGTCAAGTGAAAAATGTCTGGAATGGATAAGCAAAAGGGGTCCAGTTCCAGCCAGACCTTGAGCTCTAAAAAAAAGGAGAAGGTGGCACAAGACAGCAGTGCCAAAGGACCTGTAGCCGGAGCTTCTTTTTGTAGTATTCACAATACTTGGCCGGTGTTCCACCAGGCTAACCCACCAAGGCGCAAAATTGTAGTGAAGGAGAAAATGGATGAGGTAGTGGAGTGGATGGCACGCTCATCTGAGTCTCAGCCAGATGATCTGCTGTCATCTGCTGATACAGTATCCATATGTAGCCAGGGGTCAGACTCAGAGCGTTCCTCCTGCTCCACCATTCTTCTCCAGCAAAGCCAGTCATTTTCGTACACAATTTGTGCGCTCATGCGTACGTGTTCAAAGAAGTTGCGTACCTTTTAAAACTGAACGTTCGTTATTAGTGCATGAATGTTCGCAAAACGCCACATAATAACGTATGATTTGTACGCAGATTCATCAAATAGATTTGTAGAATATACAAATCTTATGAAAAGTTTGACGAATGTTCGGCGAATAAAATTTAGAATGATTCGCTCATCTCTACACCTGATGCCATTTTGCTGTGGAAATTTACAGGGTAAAAAGAGGGAGGAAGAAGATGAAGTAGGAAATGACAACGGGAAGAAGTGTTGGGGTGAGGGCTTGCCCTTATTGGCTCAGAGGCTGACAGACAGAATGATCAACCAATCAAGGGGCAGTATTCAGCCAGATCCTGAGAATAAGCCAGATTCCATTCTGTTCTCATTTGTGGATGTGATTGTATGTGTTGTTACTGTGTCTGCCAAAAAGCAATTGCAGACACAAGCCAGTTACTAGGGACACTATAGGGAGAGACCTGGATATATAACTGGGTATATGTGAGTGAGGGGCTGGTCAGTCTGCTAGCAAGTTCTACATTGCAGAATCCTACTTTTTTTTTGTGAACACTCAGCCAGCTTTTTTTTTTCTTTTTAGTTTCAACAGTTCATAGACTTATTATCACCCCAACGGTATAAATTCTGCTACAAACAATCAGGAATTACTGATTGTTTGTAGCAGAATTTATACTGAAAACAAAACTGCAAAACTACAAGAACTTATACTGAAAACAAAACTGCAATAATGTTGTTATTATACCCAGGTTAGAGATGCAAGATAATGTTCAGTGTTATTGCATAAACAATATTGCAATAACTCCATTATTAGACCTGTGCTATTGAACGTGTTGTGTATTACTGAAAGATATCATTCAGTGTTATAGCAAAAGCAATACGGTAATAACGCTGTTGTTATATCCGTATTAGTGAACAAGTTGTTTATTTACTTCAAGAAACTGGTCAATGTTGCACCAAAATCAATATGACAATAACTTAATTATTATACCCATGTAAGGCTACTTTCACACTAGCGGCAGCACGGATCCGGCACCTAAAGGGTGCAGACGGATCCGTACTGCCGCTGATACATGTGTGGAGCCGGAGCAGCGCTCCGGCCCCACACATGTTGACACACACAGACAAACATACATACATACATACACACACATACATACTTACATACTCCAGCCAGGGACGCCAGCAGAACGTCTTCACGCACCTCCTGCGCGCAGTGATGATGATTCTCCACAGCGCCCTCTGCTGGGAGCAGTGGGTAAACCTCATAGCTGCACGCAGGAGGCGCGTGAAGACATGCTGCCGGCGTCCCTGGAGTATGTGAGTATGTATGTGTGTATGTATGTATGTATGTATGTCTGTATGTCTGTCTGTATGTATGTATCTATCTCTGTAGCCGGATCCAAAATGACCCCCCATTGCAAGTCAATGGAGGACAGATCCGGATTACTGCTGTGTCCACACCAAACGGATCCGTCCCCATTGACTTGCATTGGGGGTCATTCCGGATCCGTCTTGGTGCGGATGCCTGGACCGGAGAGCAAACCGCAGCATGCTGCAGTTTGTTCTCCGGTCTGAAGACGGAACGGAATGCTTTCAGGAGGAGAAGGATGGGTGCTGTGGCAGCAATAAAGGGCAGAGACAACGTATGGACAGACCCTTCAAACAAAAAACCGGCAGGGCCAGATCTGCTTCTATTACTGTATGGTCAGCTCAGGAACTGGTGATGCCGCTGATACTGTAGGCTCAGGCTCAAAATGTTCTAAACCTAAGCCAAGCTTGGCTGACGCTACCTCTGTACAGAGTGTGCAGGCAGTTTTTCTCCACAGAGCAGGAAGACGAAAGCATTGCCATGTGCAAGATCTGAAGGCTATGGACATTTAAACATGAACATAGTCACCACAGCCCTATTGCAGCATATGAAGCATCATCACCAGTAGAGATGAACGAATCATTGAAAAAATTAAGATTCGTATATTCGACGAATAGATTCGTTGTATTTGCGTACAAAATATACGTTATTATGTGCTATTAGCGAACATTCGCGCACTAATAACGAACGTACAGTTAAAAAATGTACGCAACTTCTTAGAAGACGTACGCATGAGCGTACAAATAGCTTACGAATCCTCAGCAAACTATTGTGTACGCGATTACGTAATACGCAGGCACGTACAACGAGAGGCCGCAGGGTGCACTCCTCAGAGGAAGAGCGAATATTCGAAAATGGCATCCAGATGATCCTCATCATTTAGCTCTGCTGCACAGCTGAAATACATAGTCCGGCTGATGGACCTCCAGGATTACGATTTACGATGGCACACACCGCCACCCGAACCAGCATAAAAAGTAGGTGATCCAGCAGGTGATCAGAGGCTTGCGCCATAGTTTTAACACCTTGTGGATCCCGGGCCAGATACAGTGTAAATGGTCAGATCTGAAATCGCCCTCAGAGGCAGTATGTATATTTGAGGTAGAACAAGTAAGGTGCTATCTATCCGGCTATGGGCATAGTACAATCATCCACAATACTATAAAGTAAATATGAGGACCCATTGCGGTACCTGTTAAGAAATACACACAATGGTCAACATACTTGAAAACGTTGCTGAAAGGTAAAAACATTAGTGCAAACAATCCAGTGCAAACAATATAGTGCAAATACATTATAGGTATAATGTAAACATTTTAAATATAACCTACCTAGTCTGCTCACGGACACATTTAAGTCTCTTTTCTTCTTTCTGACGCTTGTCATAGAACTGGAGCAGAGTCCCAAACTCAGTTGCAATTTGTAATCCACATAGGTAAAATTGTAATCCAAATGGGTAAAAAAATAGCAGCAAAGGTTCCTTAAAAAAACATCTTTCAAGGGGCTTCCCAATAACCTGAAAAGTAGGGAAAAAAGGGATGAGGCGCACGTCTGTGCAACTCGGTTAAAGCAGTCTCGGGGACCATAGAATTTTGACAAAGGGAGTAGTCCTTCCGCAGCGGAGAGGGAACTCCTGCCGCCTCCGCCGTGTCAGCCAGCAAAGTGAACACCTCAGCGGGCACCTCAACCGACTTCTTAGGCTACCGGACATATTGAGAGACGTAGATCTCCTCCAGTTCCTTCTCCTCATAGGGGTCGGTGCCCCACACCATGCCTCCCGAGTCAGGACCTCGCTGTGTCGCCATCTTAATTTCCTGAGTTGCCTCGTCTTCCTCGTGCGCTGGAGAAGGGGGCGGGGCTACCAGGGAGGCGTCTTCATTGCAAATGAATTGAATTTGTACGCAACAGCGTATAGAGTAATTTATACGTAGCAATAGCGTATAATTGATAGATCAAACTACGTAGCGAATGCGTACAAAGCCGAAGCAAAGCACCTAATATTCGGATTCACTTCGAAGCTAAAAAATCCCAAGATTCGATACGAATCAACGAATCGACGAATCGATTCGCTCATCTCTAATCACCAGATAATGTCGGAAAACAGAATTAGTCACCAGCAGTCAGCTCAAGAGTGCTTCTGTCCTCCCTCTCCTGGTCCAGGATCTGGGGAGCTAAGGTCTTCACTAAATTAGACCTGCGTGGCGCATGCAACCATATTCGCATTTGAAAGGGCGATGAGTGGAAGACCGCTTTCAACACTCGTGGTGGTAACTACGAGTATCTCGTCATGCCCTTTGGTCTGTGCAATGCTCCAGCGGTATTCCAGGAGTTGGCAAACGATATATTCCGGGACCGGCTCTATTTCTGCGTGAGACTGTACCTGGATGATATACTGATCTATTCTCCAGATTTGACCACTCACCGGAAGCATGTACATTTAGTTTTACAGCGATTGAGAGAGAATCGACTTTATGCCAAACTAGAGAAATGCATCTTTGAAAAATCTATTGTTCCTCGGATACATCATTTTGGATGCCGGGTTTAAGATGGATCCTGAAAAACTGAATACAGTAAAGGACTGAACCGACCCACAGGGTCTTCATGCTATACAGCACCTCTTTGGATTTGCCATCGTCAGTTCATCCAGAATTTTTCATCTCTTACTTCTCTGCTCTTCCTAAGAAAGGGGTGAATGCCATAGTCTTGAATCCTGAGGCTGAAGCCGCCTTTGTCCAATTAAAGAGGTCTTTTGCTTCTGCACCTGTTCTGCATCATCCCGATGTCTCCTGCCAATTCTTTTTAGAAGTGGACACCTCATAGGAGCCGGTGCTGTTTTACTACAGAAAAGTTCCAAGGGCAAGATGTTTACATGTGATTTTTTCTCCCCTGCTGAGAGGAATTACTGTATAAGAGATAAAGAGCTTCTGGTCATAAAACTAGCCTTGTAGGTGTGGCTTTACCTATTAGAGGGGGCCCAGAATCTGGTGATAATCTTCACCGGCCACAAGAACCTTACATATCTGCAGACAGCCCAGCGTCTGAACCCTCGCCAAGCCAGATGGGCACTCTTCTTCTCCCGTTTTGATTTTGAGCTTCACTTTTGCCCGGCTGGGAAGAACATCAAGGCGGATGCTCTGTCTTAGTCATTTGACTTTGCTGACCAGCAGGAGGAGTCCCAGTACACTGTAGATCCTGGTCGTTTGATCACCGTGGCTCCTGTCCTGGTCAAAGACATCCCTCCTAGGAGGACATTCGTTCTTTCTGCCAAAAGAAAACATATTCTAGCCTGGGGGCACAACTCCAAACCCAGAGATCCACAAGACCATAGAACTTTTGTCACGTCACTACTAGTGCCCACTCTGCCTAAGGATGTGCGTGAATACGTGTCTGCCTGCACAGTCTGTGCTCAGAATAAAGTCTCCAGGACCAAACCACCTGGGCTGTTATCTCTTCCTGTTCCCGATGTCCCATGGCAACACATTGCCATGGATTTTGTTACAGATCTGCCTTCTTCTACCGGATGTACAGCTATCTGGGTGGTCGTGGACCGGTTCTCCAAGATGGCCCACTTCATTCCTTTGGCTGGACTGCCCTCAGCTGCTGAACTTGATAACACATATTCCGCTTGCATGGACTACCTTGGCATATTGTTTCTGATCACGGAGTCCAGTTTACCTCTAAGCTCTGGAGAGCTCTTTGTAGGCTGATCAAAATTGAGTTAGACTTCTTTTCTGGTTATCATACCCAGACCAACTGGCAAGTTGAACAGGTCAATCAAATATTAGAGAACTACCTCTGGCATTTTGTTTTGGCCCAACACAACAACTGGGTACAATTGCTACCTTGGGCTGAGTTCTCCTATAATAACCACTGTAGTGAGTCTACTGTATCCTCTCTATTTGGTATTCCCCTCTGGAAAGTCTATCCCCACCATCAGGGGTACTGTGAATATCAAGGGGTTCACTTAGACAACGCCCTTAGAGGAGGGAGGACGCGTCTCACAGTGGGTTCACACACGCTGGTTTGTGACATCGGGTTATCTAAGAATTCTGTAATGGATTCCATTACCACGGACCATAATGGAATTCTATGATGTCATGCACCACGGAAGCCTATAAGAGACACTTCATATTGCATTCTGTCATAATAGGTGTCTATGCTGTCCATGTTAATGGAATCTATTACAGAATTCTTAGATAACCTGAACCCGAACGACAAACTTGCAAATCGCAAGTCCGCTCAACACTATTGATGACCTGAGGATAGGTCATCAATCTTCATTTAAGTACCAGAAAACCACTTTGGCAATAATAATTATGTTTATAGCCAGCTTTAGTTGTTCAACTTAGAAAATCTACTATATAGTATATGCTACCTGAGCAGACATGTTGTTGATCCTAGAAAGAGACTCTAAAAAGAAGTGACATCATTGTTGTGTACAGGTTTTGGCATGAGAGCTCCTGCTGTTTTACAGACATGACAGTACAATGAACTTTTAGCATTTCTGTTATGACTCTTCTCCATTTACACTGAAGAATGTTTTTTCTTGCATAGGGATGTTTGGATTTCATTTGTGATTTTGTTCCAGTTGACCATTCCACAACTCACCCCCCCACCCTTTCCTGTTTTTTTTTTTTTTTGTTTTTTTCTGTCTCCTGTCTCCACTTCTCCTGTCTCCTGTATGTGTCATTTAGAAACACAGTTTAGGTTTTTGCACTTGATATTGTATTGTTATTGTGTCTTTGTTGTTTGTTGAATTTTCTCAATATGTCTTAACTATTACAAAGTAATCTATTGCCAGTGTCATGGTGACTGATGTATGAAAAGTAATTCATTATCACAAGACAACACCTATGTATGATAATTATCTTTTTTACACAAAAAATGACTAATGATCTTTTTTTTGCTAACTCAAATTAAGTTAACTAGCATAAGCATCAAATTGAGTTTTTTGACATAGAAAGATTAACCTTTGTATCATGGGTTATAAAGAATACATAATTAGTTTTTTTTAATATTACTTCACCTTAATATTTACCATAATTACTTGCTTTTCAACTCAGTAAGGAGAAAAAAACTATTACATTATTCATTTTATATATGAAAGTAAACATATAATTACCCAATTATAATTTATTCACACTTTAATTACTTTTGGTCATTAGAGCAGTTACTTTACATTTCTATTGCTTCCTTCCTACAGTAATTACTGCATGCACAGTATTATATTATAAATGAAAAGCTTCTTCAATTTGTGTTTTTAAATGCAATTTTAGAATCTATAAAAGTTTATTTAAAAAATAATACGTACAGTAGCAATATCTTACTTTTTCACTAATATTACTTTTTCACTAAGTCTCATGAGGGTATTAAAGGTCCCCACAAATTGTTCTGGCAGTAATATCACAACACCTATAGAAATCTACAGTTCCATGCCACACTTCTTTATGCCCAAAATTTCATACAGTGGGGTTTTTTTTTATCAATTTTATGGTGTTTGAAAAAAAAGTGTTTGCTCTGGAAGATAATACATTTTTAATAGGTGTCTATAGGACCATTGTATAGTACTGCCTCAAGACCTTGTGTATACGGCTCTGCTGTATGTATCCTGAATGAGCCCTGGTGCTTAAGTGGTGTGAAAAGCTGCTCTGCCAGTTAAGGAGACACCAGTGTCAAAAACATTGTACCATAAGTGGGAGCCATGTTGTAAAATTTGCATTGGAGTCCTAGTCCTGGAGAGTGGTACCTCAGAAATTGAAGCCATGTTTACCACTTTAAAAATCAATTAGTGAAGTAATTCAACAAAGTCACGTTCGACTTCGCAAATAACCAACTTCGGCTCATCACAGCCCATACATTGCAAAACTCTACGGAGAGGGATCTAGGTACAGTATTAATCTGAAGTTTTGAACGAAGTGACATTGGATATAACATCTGAAGCTCGCTTCGCTCATCTCTACCCAATCACTGAAGGAAATCACTGATCAAAACACTGACATGTGAATTAGGGTTTAGGCTGACTGCATTATTTCAGGCAGAGACAAGAGCATTATAAATCAGTATACTGCCGTGCTCTCCTTTGAAAAGAGCAGTGTCCTTAACGGAGAATCACGCTCACACATGGATCATGATTTCCGCACTGGACGCGATTGTCTGAAACAGCCTTAACCCTTTCACTCCCGGAGGTTTTTTCAGTCATGCATTTTCGTTTTGCGCTCCCTGCCTTCAAACAGCCATAACTCTTTTATTTTTCTGTTCACATAGCTGTATGAGGGCTTGTTTTTTGCGGGACAAGTTGTACTTTCCAACGCCACCATTTAATATTGCATATGGTGTAGTGGGAAGCGGGAAAAAAATTCCAAACCGGGTGAAATTGCAAAGAAAACGCTATTCCGCTACAGTTCTACTGGTTTCTTATCTACAGCGTTCGATGTGCATTAAAACTGATCCATTACTTTCATTCTACTGGTCAGTACGAATCCGGCAATACCTAATATGTATAGTTTTTCCTGTGTTTTCATAGTGATAAAATAATTAGAAAGTTGCCCTTTTTTTTTTTTTCCTTGTCACATCTTGACCCCTATAACTTTTTTGGTATTTATGTGTACAGAGCTGTATGGGGGCTCATTTTTTTCGGGACGATCTGAAGTTTTTATTGATACCATTCTGGGGTGTGTATCACTTTTTGATCACTTTTTATTTAATTTTTTTTAGAAAAAAAAGGGTCAAAAAACGGCAAATCGCCATTTGGACGCTCTTTTCCGCCACACAATTCGCCGTATTGGAATTTTTTTTTTTATATTTTAAAAGTACGGGCGTTTTCAGTCATGGTGATACCCATGATGTCTATATTTATTGTTATTTAGGTATTTATTTTTTAATTATACGGAAAGGGGGGTGATTTGAACTTTTATATCTTTTTTATTTTTTATATATTTTTTAACATTTTTTTAATTTTTTTTTACTATTTCAAAGCTCAAATATGGGCTTATATGTTGTGGCTTTTTTTTTCTTTATGAGCAATCAGGGATTTTCTAGACTCAGAAATCCAAGAATTGCTCATTTCTTATCCTGGCCTGCCATCTAGTGGCCAGAATAAGAATTGCACTTTGAAAACTGTAATCCTCACCAGCGAGGATTACAGTTTTCATATGGTGTACAGACACCCCGATTGGCCACACGGGGTGTCTGTACACCACTCGGAAGCGAATGCTTCCGGGTTCAGACGCAACTAGATGCCGTGATCACGTGTGATCACGGCATCTAAACGCCCAGGAAGACGCCGCCGATGGCGGTAAGTAGCGGCAAGTCTCTGCTGTTAGAAACAGCAGAGGCTTGCCAGCCATGACGCCCGCCGCACCCGCGAGCGGGCGTCATGTCCCCGCACCGCACCAGCGCCGTACATGTACGGTGCTGGGCGCAAAGGGGTTAAAGACAGGAATTGTCAAAAAGGTTATATAAAAATCTATACTCAATCATTTCACTCCCTCCCCTCTCAGCTCCATCTCGCTAGTTATACATACATTAGATTTGTTTACTTGACTGCATTGGTGATGTGCCCATATGCTTCATGTGATTGCCGCAGCCAATCAATGGCATCAATGATATATGAATTGAAACCTCTGGGGCAAATTATTGGCTGTAGTGTTCATGTGGTGTATATCGCATGTCACCATTGCAGCCAAGTAAACAGGTCTGGCAGGGAAGGCTGAGCAGGGATGAAATGGATGAGTATATCTTATTTCATTATTTTATCACAATTCATGCCTTTGATGAGCTTTATGAAAAATTTGGACAACCCCTTTATATAATGCCTAGTATCATGATGTGTATGTAGCACCAATATATGCTGCTTACATAAATTTGCTCTAGGATTACCGTCATAGAAAATCAATAAACCTATAGTATCAGTCTTTTTGTCTTACTCTCTTAACAATTCTCAAATAAATGCACAAATAATCTGGACATTACTTTTCTTCTTTTTAAAGAGACAGAATTCTTAATCTTCTCAAAAAGAGAACATTTATCTGACAACTTTTGCTTACAATTTATATCACATTGTGTATTAGCTGTATTTAGCTTCAGAAGGACATGATTGGACTTGTCCATTGCAAGAGAATATAAAGATTACCATTGTTACTGGCTGGCTGCTACTTTACACTGTCATCGTGGTGCTCAAGTTGTCAACACCCATTGTATTGAGTGAAAGATCGGAGATTTGTAATACTGTGCCCCAGTCTGAAATATTACATTTCATGATGATGGATAAAAATGCTACCATTAAGAGAGACAGTTCAATGCCGCTGTGTTAATCTGCAATAAATGATATTATCTGAGATGAAACATTAATTTTAAAGAAGTAAAGTACTGTATAAAATGGAATTGTCTCTAACAAACTTCTTTTAAGTTTGTCTTTGGGAAACTTAAAAACAATTGGTGTAAATCTGTTGACATATCTAATTGATTTCTATGTGATTAAAACTCAATTTGCTTAATTTTATTAAAATGATTAACATATTTTTTGTACTAAAGACATGGTGCAAATTGAGCTTTGAGTCCTCTAAAAAAAATCTAATCTATACATGTAAATGTTTTACAAAATGAATGCCTAGCTCATCCCTCGTCTGAAGCTACTCCAATCATCAGTTGTTCACCATAGATCTGACTGATCTAACTAACATGATGGAAGCTGCTGGTGGATGCTGGATGGTTAAGTATTCTACAACACTCCTTCAAATAAATGGCCAACCATATAAACAGGCATACTTTCTATTCATAGACCACACTTGTAAATTGTCAAACAGCCAGTTCTTGATTTCATCTTATTTGCCTCCATATTTTGCACACAGTGTCAGTTAATGTATGGTGATTAATTTGCCTTGTGTTAAAACGTTATGTAATGTGATTTAATATATGTTTGTGTCATTAAACCTTTTGTACTTGCTGTACTATGAGTTTTCTTGTATTGTAAGGGTTTATGGCCATAGCCACACCCTAGCCCTGAACTGTGCCACCAGGACACTAGAATTATTGGAAATTATCAGGTGATTGGACCTCTTACACAATTTGCATTGGGATCCATACTACACACTAAATTACACTGAACGACTTGAGAACAAGACCTTTGCAATGCATTTTGTAAAGCATCCTTATGGTGGTATAGAGGTCTAAATGCAAAGTAAGTTTCTTTCTTTTTTTTTAACAATGAACGTTGCTGTCCAATTCCTGGACCTTGATCATAGCCTAGGTAAGTATACAAAAGTTAGTATAATTATACACATAATGAAACTACATTAGTAAGACTCCTTGGTATCAAGGTTTGCAGTTCATGGATCCTCACTTTTTTAGCATTAGATTGCCATCTCTTCTAGAACCTGGTACCTGTTCTAGTACTGATGTGGTGTTTCATGGTGATGAAATGTTATGGAATAGTTAATTCTGTTTTTCCACATATCCTCGACTCCCAAACATTATTACTGTACACTATATGCTTGCATACCCATTCTGATTAAAAATATTGACCTTTACCAAAGTTCTACTTACTTATTGCAGTACCTGACTAGTTATAAGAATACACAATATAAACCCACAACTTAGTCCTTCTGCCCTTACCTGCATGTCAAATCTATGATAAACACTATAGCAATTATTACATTCTAAGACAGCAACTACACATTAGTACTAGGGATGAGCCAACTTGTGTTTCACTTATAAAGTACAAGGTTCGAGTTTGGGTTATCTAAGAATTCTGTTATAGATTCCACTACCACGGACTATATGGTCTGTGGTAGCTGAATTCATAACAGAATTCTTAGATAACCCGACCTCTTACCTTAAATGCTGAACTTGAAACACAAGTTCTCTGATCCCTAATTTTCACCTGTAACCTACTATCTCAAGTCTGGCAGTATTTCAATATTGAAATGGACATCTTTCCCAGTCTAGCACTGCTTTATTTAACATTACACTTTATGTTTTGTAGTTGTTTTGACCCTTTACCATCACTTTCCTTTTTATTATTTGTAACTAATGTAGTTTCATTATGTGTCAATTTATACCAATTTGTATACACTTGCATAGGCCGTAAGGCCGTCAAGGGCCAGGGACCAAAACGTTGGCCATTCTTATATGAGATGTTAGGTGGATAAATAAAAGAAACTTACTTTGCATTTATTCCTGAATGACAAGGCCAACCATAAGTCTACTATTGTTATGGTATAAACTGCACTAGATGAGCCAAGAAATCAGCAAGAATGAGTAGATAATTAATGTGGACAAATATTTGTCTCAAACTACAGTGTGATGTAAGATGCATAAAACAAAATCCCCATTTCTATAAGTACAAATTATTCCTTTGTATTTCTATAGATAATTTGACAAAGCTTGTGAAATTTCAGATAGGTACAAACCAGAATTTTCTGTCTTTATGACAAACCTTTACAAACCAAAAATCCTTAATCCGTGTGATAACTATGGACTTCAACATTCATCACAATGAGTTCATTGTGAGAAAAGCACATTACAAGTGTTTCTTGTTGTATTGAATTGAGATGGAGAATGGTGAACATGGGCAATTATCCATTGGACCATTGTTGGTGTTAGAGATTCTAATAGTTCTAACATCCTATGACCTCCTATGGCCTCCAAATCTGCAATACAAACTTGTTGTCACAGTTGGGATCACTAAATTAAACTATATTAAAAAATATGCAATGCTTACCTGAGGAATCTGTTTTTGCTCCAGAGCTTCTCTGAAGGTCCCTGCTGGTCTTCATTTCCTTTGTTGCAAAAATAACATGCCCATCTAACCATATGATGCTACAGCCAGTTATTGACCTGTACTAGCAGTGTGTGCCATTTTTATAAAAAATAACCTCAGCAGTACACCATGTTCCAAATTATTATGCAAATTGGATTTAAGTGTCATAAAGATTAAATTTGTTGTTTTTCAATTAAACTCATTGATGTTATTGTGTCCCAGGGCTCTTTGGTTCACTGAAATCAATCTCAGATACCTGTGATAATTAGTTTGCCAGGTGAGCCCAATTAAAGGAAAACTGGATGTTCCACAATATTAAGCAGGCCACTGTTTTCAAGTAAAATGGGAAAGAAAAAGGATCTCTCTGCTGCCAAAAAGCATCAAATAGCGCAATGCCTTGGACAACGGATGAAAACATTAGATATTTCACGAAAACTTAAGCGTGATCATGGTACTGTGAAGAGATTTGTGGCTGATTCAGAGCACAGACGTGTTCATGCTGATAAAGGCAGAATAAGGAAGGTTTCTGCCAGGCAAATTAATCGGATTAAGAGAGCAGCTGCTAAAAAGCCATTACAAACCAGCAAACAGATATTTGAAGCTGCTGGTGCCTCTTGAGTCCCTCGAACCTCAAGGTGTAGGATCCTTCAAAGGCTTGCTGTGGTGCATAAACTTACTATTCGGCCACTCCTAACCAGTGCTCCCAAGCAGAAACGGTTGCAGTGGGCCTAGACATACATGAAGACTAATTATTAAACAGTCTTGTTTAATGATCAGTGTCATGAAACCCTGGATGGCCCAGATGGATGGAGTAGTGGATGGTTGGTGGATGGCCACCATGTCCCAACAAGGCTGCGATGTCAGCAAAGAGGTGGAGGAGTCATGTTTTGACCCGGAATCATGGGGAGAGAGCTGGTAGGCCCCTTTAGGGTTCCTGAAGGTGTGAAAATGACCTCTGCAAAGTATATAGAGTTTCTGACAGACAGCTTTCTTCCGTGGTACAAAAAGCAGAAACATGCCTTCAGGAGCAAAATCATCTTCATGCATGACAATGCACCATCTCATTCTGTAAAGAATACCTCTGTGTCATTGGCTGCTATGGGCATAAAAGGAGATAAACTCATGGTGTGGCCACCATCTTCCCCTGACCTCAACCCTGTAGACAACCTTTGGAGTATCATCAAGCAAAAGATCTATGAGGGTGGGAGGCAGGTCACATCAAAACAGGAGCTCTGGGAGGCTATTCTGACATCATGCAAATAAATTCAAGCAGAAACTCTCCAAAAACTCACAAGTTTAATGGATGCAAGAATTGTGAAGGTGATATCAAAGAAGGGTTCTTATGTTAACATGTAACTTGGCCTGTTAGGATGTTTTGGATTTAAATAGCTTTTTATTTCAGTGAATGTGACCTCCTAATGCTGCAAATTCCACAAATGAGCATTTTCAGTTCTTAAAAACATATAAAATGTTTAGAAACTCTGCTATGCATAATAATTTGGAACAGTGCATTTTGAGTTTTTTTAATTTTTGAAGAGTATACTGTTATCATTCGGAGGTTTGTTCAATAAAATTCGATGTATACTCTAACGGGTGATGACTTTTATTATACTGACTGTCATTTGCACCGACCATTTAGGAAAATCAGAGATAAATATCATTTGCATAATAATTTGGAACATGGTACATATGGCTCAAAACTGCTGAGGCAAGTGGTTGGCTGCAAGGGCCACATTGGTACATAATATTTGAAGCAATGATAGCAAAGATTATTGGGGACCCCTGAAGTGGCTTTTGAGTGGCAATGAACTAGGGATGAGCGAACTCAAATCTCAACAGGCTCGGGTTTGGGTAGTGAAGGGATTCCGTTATGGATTCCGTTATAACGGAGTATAACGGAATTTGATGATGGAATGCAAAATGCAAGCCTTTAAGAGATGTTCCGTTTTGATTTATCATATTGGAAGTCTATGGTCAAGCACAACGGATCCATCTGATTTCCGTTATGCAGGACTGAAAACAAAGTCCTGCATAACGGAAACCAGACAAATCCGTTATGCTTGGCCATCCATAGAAACATAGTTTATAAGGCTGAAAAAAGACATCTGTCCATCCAGTTCAGCCTGTTATTCTGCAAGTTGATCCAGAGGAAGGGAAAAAAAACCCTCTGAGGTAGAAGCCAATTTTCCTCACTTTAGGGGAAAAAATTCCTTCCTAACTTTTATTATGACGGATCAAAACGGAATGCTTTTCAAAGGCTTCTGTTAACTGAATGCATAACTGGATTCCCTCACTACCCAAACCCGGTGAGGTTCGGGCTCACTCATCCAAAGCAATGACTTTAACAGATGTGTATTGGTTAACATTTTTTTTACATTCTTAGAAACTGGGGAAACTGTAGCTTGAATAGGATAGAGCTACGTGTAGGCCATGTAACTAATGAACATGTCACCTAGGAATAGGCTGCAGCACTTACAGAAACACTATGACCTCTTCAAACAGCTGATCAGTAGGGGTGTTGGGAGTTGAATCCCCACTTATCAGATACTGATGACCTATTAAACACCTAGAAATACCCTTTAATAGTAGAAATATCTAAACTTAAAATACTCCTTAGTTTACTTACTGTTCTAGGTAAAGTTTCAAGTTTTTCACTTTTTTTCTGTTACCCATTCATCTGTGATTTTATAGATATTGTAATACATTAAACATTGTCTCTGTGTATTGTAACTTACAAGTTGGCTACATTGTTCAACATTTTTGTGAGGGTATAGATCTTATGTCTCACACATTTTGATACATTAAAGACATTACAGTTTGCAGTATATATAAAGGAGACCAGCACTATATCTGTTAGTGGAAGGACATGAACTTCTAATTCTAACAGAACAAAGGATAGATGTGTACAGATGATTAAATATAACGTTATGAATCAGTTCTATAACTCAATAAACAACATAAACCTTCATATATTTATCATCACCAAAGTGACAGTGGTTCTCTCTCTTCCCTTATTCTCTTCAGACCCTGATAAAGCATGTATTGCAGATAATTGTAATATGTACAGATGTCTTTGGTTGTCATCAATCCTTACAATCACTATATGTTTTTATGTATCTGTCGGCAAGGTACATTTGGGAGATAGCAGTGATATGTCAATATCCTACAGCACATTCTTTGATTTTGGAGGTATATATAGAAACTTTAAGGTAATTGAATAATAGGGCTTTACAATAAGTTCCTGATCAGGACATAATGCAGTTGTGGAACATTTTTTGTTTTTGATTTGACAATTCATCCTTTGATTTAGTCCAGTAGTGACAAAGATAGACTAGCTTTGATTACTTCATCTGTTGACTTAATGAGTAGAGATGAGCGAGTAGTGTTCGATCGAGCTGGTATTCGATCGAATACTACGCTATTCGGCGTACTCGATTTCGTTCGAGTATAACGGCGATGGCGCACTTAGAATTCGTTTCCCCTCCCACCTTCCCTGGCGCTCTTTTTCCACCAATCACCATGCAGGGGGGGTATGACAGGCACGCTGAGCACACTGGCAGCGCGAAAACGGCGTCTACATGGATTGGCTGGAAAAACCATGTGACCTCGAATATTAAAAACTCAGCTCTTCCTGCTCGTACGCATATGCTGCGTGAACTTAGTCAGGGACAGAGGCTGGAGAAGGGAGAGACAGGTTTTAGCTGTTGGACAGGCAGGAGCGTGATTAAAAGCCCTTATCAGGGCTACTATAGTGCAGTACAGTGATAGCTTTACTACAATATAGACTTTACAGAGAACGGCTGCTGTATTCAGGGATAGCTGCTGGAGTAGGGACAGAGAGAGGCATTAGTGGTGTATTAGGTGCTCTGCTACATACCAAACTATATTTGGCACTACTGCTGTGTACCTTGAACTATAAAATATATAGGCCTTATAATTGGCAACTGTACTGTGCGTTCTCTTGCAAACTAATTTAAATACCTGGTGTTAATACCCACCGTCTGAACAGTTAGTACACGGCTGTGTACCTTGAACTATAAAATATATAGGCCTTATAATTGGCAACTGTACTGTGCGTTCTCTTGCAAACTAATTTAAATACCTGGTGTTAATACCCACCGTCTGAACAGTTAGTACACGGCTGTGTACCTTGAACTATAAAATATATAGGCCTTATAATTGGCAACTGTACTGTGCGTTCTCTTGCAAACTAATTTAAATACCTGGTGTTAATACCCACCGTCTGAACAGTTAGTACACGGCTGTGTACCTTGAACTATAAAATATATAGGCCTTATAATTGGCAACTGTACTGTGCGTTCTCTTGCAAACTAATTTAAATACCTGGTGTTAATACCCACCGTCTGAACAGTTAGTACACGGCTGTGTACCTTGAACTATAAAATATATAGGCCTTATAATTGGCAACTGTACTGTGCGTTCTCTTGCAAACTAATTTAAATACCTGGTGTTAATACCCACCGTCTGAACAGTTAGTACACGGCTGTGTACCTTGAACTATAAAATATATAGGCCTTATAATTGGCAACTGTACTGTGCGTTCTCTTGCAAAATAATTTAAATACCTGGTGTTAATACCCACCGTCTGAACAGTTAGTACACGGCTGTGTACCTTGAACTATAAAATATATAGGCCTTATAATTGGCAACTGTACTGTGCGTTCTCTTGCAAACTAATTTAAATACCTGGTGTTAATACCCACCGTCTGAACAGTTAGTACACGGCTGTGTACCTTGAACTATAAAATATATAGGCCTTATAATTGGCAACTGTACTGTGCGTTCTCTTGCAAACTAATTTAAATACCTGGTGTTAATACCCACCGTCTGAACAGTTAGTACACGGCTGTGTACCTTGAACTATAAAATATATAGGCCTTATAATTGGCAACTGTACTGTGCGTTCTCTTGCAAACTAATTTAAATACCTGGTGTTAATACCCACCGTCTGAACAGTTAGTACACGGCTGTGTACCTTGAACTATAAAATATATAGGCCTTATAATTGGCAACTGTACTGTGCGTTCTCTTGCAAACTAATTTAAATACCTGGTGTTAATACCCACCGTCTGAACAGTTAGTACACGGCTGTGTACCTTGAACTATAAAATATATAGGCCTTATAATTGGCAACTGTACTGTGCGTTCTCTTGCAAACTAATTTAAATACCTGGTGTTAATACCCACCGTCTGAACAGTTAGTACACGGCTGTGTACCTTGAACTATAAAATATATAGGCCTTATAATTGGCAACTGTACTGTGCGTTCTCTTGCAAACTAATTTAAATACCTGGTGTTAATACCCACCGTCTGAACAGTTAGTACACGGCTGTGTACCTTGAACTATAAAATATATAGGCCTTATAATTGGCAACTGTACTGTGCGTTCTCTTGCAAACTAATTTAAATACCTGGTGTTAATACCCACCGTCTGAACAGTTAGTACACGGCTGTGTACCTTGAACTATAAAATATATAGGCCTTATAATTGGCAACTGTACTGTGCGTTCTCTTGCAAACTAATTTAAATACCTGGTGTTAATACCCACCGTCTGAACAGTTAGTACACGGCTGTGTACCTTGAACTATAAAATATATAGGCCTTATAATTGGCAACTGTACTGTGCGTTCTCTTGCAAACTAATTTAAATACCTGGTGTTAATACCCACCGTCTGAACAGTTAGTACACGGCTGTGTACCTTGAACTATAAAATATATAGGCCTTATAATTGGCAACTGTACTGTGCGTTCTCTTGCAAACTAATTTAAATACCTGGTGTTAATACCCACCGTCTGAACAGTTAGTACACGGCTGTGTACCTTGAACTATAAAATATATAGGCCTTATAATTGGCAACTGTACTGTGCGTTCTCTTGCAAACTAATTTAAATACCTGGTGTTAATACCCACCGTCTGAACAGTTAGTACACGGCTGTGTACCTTGAACTATAAAATATATAGGCCTTATAATTGGCAACTGTACTGTGCGTTCTCTTGCAAAATAATTTAAATACCTGGTGTTAATACCCACCGTCTGAACAGTTAGTACACGGCTGTGTACCTTGAACTATAAAATATATAGGCCTTATAATTGGCAACTGTACTGTGCGTTCTCTTGCAAACTAATTTAAATACCTGGTGTTAATACCCACCGTCTGAACAGTTAGTACACGGCTGTGTACCTTGAACTATAAAATATATAGGCCTTATAATTGGCAACTGTACTGTGCGTTCTCTTGCAAACTAATTTAAATACCTGGTGTTAATACCCACCGTCTGAACAGTTAGTACACGGCTGTGTACCTTGAACTATAAAATATATAGGCCTTATAATTGGCAACTGTACTGTGCGTTCTCTTGCAAACTAATTTAAATACCTGGTGTTAATACCCACCGTCTGAACAGTTAGTACACGGCTGTGTACCTTGAACTATAAAATATATAGGCCTTATAATTGGCAACTGTACTGTGCGTTCTCTTGCAAACTAATTTAAATACCTGGTGTTAATACCCACCGTCTGAACAGTTAGTACACGGCTGTGTACCTTGAACTATAAAATATATAGGCCTTATAATTGGCAACTGTACTGTGCGTTCTCTTGCAAACTAATTTAAATACCTGGTGTTAATACCCACCGTCTGAACAGTTAGTACACGGCTGTGTACCTTGAACTATAAAATATATAGGCCTTATAATTGGCAACTGTACTGTGCGTTCTCTTGCAAACTAATTTAAATACCTGGTGTTAATACCCACCGTCTGAACAGTTAGTACACGGCTGTGTACCTTGAACTATAAAATATATAGGCCTTATAATTGGCAACTGTACTGTGCGTTCTCTTGCAAACTAATTTAAATACCTGGTGTTAATACCCACCGTCTGAACAGTTAGTACACGGCTGTGTACCTTGAACTATAAAATATATAGGCCTTATAATTGGCAACTGTACTGTGCGTTCTCTTGCAAACTAATTTAAATACCTGGTGTTAATACCCACCGTCTGAACAGTTAGTACACGGCTGTGTACCTTGAACTATAAAATATATAGGCCTTATAATTGGCAACTGTACTGTGCGTTCTCTTGCAAAATAATTTAAATACCTGGTGTTAATACCCACCGTCTGAACAGTTAGTACACGGCTGTGTACCTTGAACTATAAAATATATAGGCCTTATAATTGGCAACTGTACTGTGCGTTCTCTTGCAAACTAATTTAAATACCTGGTGTTAATACCCACCGTCTGAACAGTTAGTACACGGCTGTGTACCTTGAACTATAAAATATATAGGCCTTATAATTGGCAACTGTACTGTGCGTTCTCTTGCAAACTAATTTAAATACCTGGTGTTAATACCCACCGTCTGAACAGTTAGTACACGGCTGTGTACCTTGAACTATAAAATATATAGGCCTTATAATTGGCAACTGTACTGTGCGTTCTCTTGCAAACTAATTTAAATACCTGGTGTTAATACCCACCGTCTGAACAGTTAGTACACGGCTGTGTACCTTGAACTATAAAATATATAGGCCTTATAATTGGCAACTGTACTGTGCGTTCTCTTGCAAACTAATTTAAATACCTGGTGTTAATACCCACCGTCTGAACAGTTAGTACACGGCTGTGTACCTTGAACTATAAAATATATAGGCCTTATAATTGGCAACTGTACTGTGCGTTCTCTTGCAAACTAATTTAAATACCTGGTGTTAATACCCACCGTCTGAACAGTTAGTACACGGCTGTGTACCTTGAACTATAAAATATATAGGCCTTATAATTGGCAACTGTACTGTGCGTTCTCTTGCAAACTAATTTAAATACCTGGTGTTAATACCCACCGTCTGAACAGTTAGTACACGGCTGTGTACCTTGAACTATAAAATATATAGGCCTTATAATTGGCAACTGTACTGTGCGTTCTCTTGCAAACTAATTTAAATACCTGGTGTTAATACCCACCGTCTGAACAGTTAGTACACGGCTGTGTACCTTGAACTATAAAATATATAGGCCTTATAATTGGCAACTGTACTGTGCGTTCTCTTGCAAAATAATTTAAATACCTGGTGTTAATACCCACCGTCTGAACAGTTAGTACACGGCTGTGTACCTTGAACTATAAAATATATAGGCCTTATAATTGGCAACTGTACTGTGCGTTCTCTTGCAAACTAATTTAAATACCTGGTGTTAATACCCACCGTCTGAACAGTTAGTACACGGCTGTGTACCTTGAACTATAAAATATATAGGCCTTATAATTGGCAACTGTACTGTGCGTTCTCTTGCAAACTAATTTAAATACCTGGTGTTAATACCCACCGTCTGAACAGTTAGTACACGGCTGTGTACCTTGAACTATAAAATATATAGGCCTTATAATTGGCAACTGTACTGTGCGTTCTCTTGCAAACTAATTTAAATACCTGGTGTTAATACCCACCGTCTGAACAGTTAGTACACGGCTGTGTACCTTGAACTATAAAATATATAGGCCTTATAATTGGCAACTGTACTGTGCGTTCTCTTGCAAACTAATTTAAATACCTGGTGTTAATACCCACCGTCTGAACAGTTAGTACACGGCTGTGTACCTTGAACTATAAAATATATAGGCCTTATAATTGGCAACTGTACTGTGCGTTCTCTTGCAAACTAATTTAAATACCTGGTGTTAATACCCACCGTCTGAACAGTTAGTACACGGCTGTGTACCTTGAACTATAAAATATATAGGCCTTATAATTGGCAACTGTACTGTGCGTTCTCTTGCAAACTAATTTAAATACCTGGTGTTAATACCCACCGTCTGAACAGTTAGTACACGGCTGTGTACCTTGAACTATAAAATATATAGGCCTTATAATTGGCAACTGTACTGTGCGTTCTCTTGCAAACTAATTTAAATACCTGGTGTTAATACCCACCGTCTGAACAGTTAGTACACGGCTGTGTACCTTGAACTATAAAATATATAGGCCTTATAATTGGCAACTGTACTGTGCGTTCTCTTGCAAACTAATTTAAATACCTGGTGTTAATACCCACCGTCTGAACAGTTAGTACACGGCTGTGTACCTTGAACTATAAAATATATAGGCCTTATAATTGGCAACTGTACTGTGCGTTCTCTTGCAAACTAATTTAAATACCTGGTGTTAATACCCACCGTCTGAACAGTTAGTACACGGCTGTGTACCTTGAACTATAAAATATATAGGCCTTATAATTGGCAACTGTACTGTGCGTTCTCTTGCAAACTAATTTAAATACCTGGTGTTAATACCCACCGTCTGAACAGTTAGTACACGGCTGTGTACCTTGAACTATAAAATATATAGGCCTTATAATTGGCAACTGTACTGTGCGTTCTCTTGCAAACTAATTTAAATACCTGGTGTTAATACCCACCGTCTGAACAGTTAGTACACGGCTGTGTACCTTGAACTATAAAATATATAGGCCTTATAATTGGCAACTGTACTGTGCGTTCTCTTGCAAACTAATTTAAATACCTGGTGTTAATACCCACCGTCTGAACAGTTAGTACACGGCTGTGTACCTTGAACTATAAAATATATAGGCCTTATAATTGGCAACTGTACTGTGCGTTCTCTTGCAAAATAATTTAAATACCTGGTGTTAATACCCACCGTCTGAACAGTTAGTACACGGCTGTGTACCTTGAACTATAAAATATATAGGCCTTATAATTGGCAACTGTACTGTGCGTTCTCTTGCAAATAATTTAAATACCTGGTGTTAATACCCACCGTCTGAACAGTTAGTACACGGCTGTGTACCTTGAACTATAAAATATATAGGCCTTATAATTGGCAACTGTACTGTGCGTTCTCTTGCAAACTAATTTAAATACCTGGTGTTAATACCCACCGTCTGAACAGTTAGTACACGGCTGTGTACCTTGAACTATAAAATATATAGGCCTTATAATTGGCAACTGTACTGTGCGTTTCTTGCAAACTAATTAAAACCTGGTGTAATACCACCGTCTGAACAGTTAGTACACGGCTATGTACCTTGAACTTAAAATATATAGGCTTATATTGGCAACTGTACTATGCGTTCTCTTGCAAACTAATTTAAAATACCTGGTGTTAATACCACCATCTGAACAGTTAGTACACGGCTGTGTACCTTGAACTTAAAATATATAGGCCTTATAATTGGCAACTGTACTTGTGCGTTCTCTTGCAAACTAATTTAAATACCTGGTGTTAATACCCACCGTCTGAACAGTAAGTACACGGCTTGTACTTGAACTATAAAATATATAGGCCTTATAATTGGCAACTGTACTGTGCGTTCTCTTTGCAAACTAATTTAAATACCTGGTGTTAATACCCCACCGTCTGAACAGTTAGTAACGGCTGTGTACCTTGAACTATAAAATATATAGGCCTTAATAATTGGCAACTGTACTGTGCGTTTCTCTTGCAAACTAATTTAAATACCTGGTGTTAATACCCACCGTCTGAACAGTTAGTACACGGCTGTGTACCTTGAACTATAAAATATATAGGCCTTATAATTGGCAACTGTACTGTGCGTTCTCTTGCAAACTAATTTAAATACCTGGTGTTAATACCCACCGTCTGAACAGTTAGTACACGGCTGTGTACCTTGAACTATAAAATATATAGGCCTTATAATTGGCAACTGTACTGTGCGTTCTCTTGCAAAATAATTTAAATACCTGGTGTTAATACCCACCGTCTGAACAGTTAGTACACGGCTGTGTACCTTGAACTATAAAATATATAGGCCTTATAATTGGCAACTGTACTGTGCGTTCTCTTGCAAACTAATTTAAATACCTGGTGTTAATACCCACCGTCTGAACAGTTAGTACACGGCTGTGTACCTTGAACTATAAAATATATAGGCCTTATAATTGGCAACTGTACTGTGCGTTCTCTTGCAAAATAATTTAAATACCTGGTGTTAATACCCACCGTCTGAACAGTTAGTACACGGCTGTGTACCTTGAACTATAAAATATATAGGCCTTATAATTGGCAACTGTACTGTGCGTTCTCTTGCAAACTAATTTAAATACCTGGTGTTAATACCCACCGTCTGAACAGTTAGTACACGGCTGTGTACCTTGAACTATAAAATATATAGGCCTTATAATTGGCAACTGTACTGTGCGTTCTCTTGCAAACTAATTTAAATACCTGGTGTTAATACCCACCGTCTGAACAGTTAGTACACGGCTGTGTACCTTGAACTATAAAATATATAGGCCTTATAATTGGCAACTGTACTGTGCGTTCTCTTGCAAACTAATTTAAATACCTGGTGTTAATACCCACCGTCTGAACAGTTAGTACACGGCTGTGTACCTTGAACTATAAAATATATAGGCCTTATAATTGGCAACTGTACTGTGCGTTCTCTTGCAAACTAATTTAAATACCTGGTGTTAATACCCACCGTCTGAACAGTTAGTACACGGCTGTGTACCTTGAACTATAAAATATATAGGCCTTATAATTGGCAACTGTACTGTGCGTTCTCTTGCAAACTAATTTAAATACCTGGTGTTAATACCCACCGTCTGAACAGTTAGTACACGGCTGTGTACCTTGAACTATAAAATATATAGGCCTTATAATTGGCAACTGTACTGTGCGTTCTCTTGCAAAATAATTTAAATACCTGGTGTTAATACCCACCGTCTGAACAGTTAGTACACGGCTGTGTACCTTGAACTATAAAATATATAGGCCTTATAATTGGCAACTGTACTGTGCGTTCTCTTGCAAAATAATTTAAATACCTGGTGTTAATACCCACCGTCTGAACAGTTAGTACACGGCTGTGTACCTTGAACTATAAAATATATAGGCCTTATAATTGGCAACTGTACTGTGCGTTCTCTTGCAAAATAATTTAAATACCTGGTGTTAATACCCACCGTCTGAACAGTTAGTACACGGCTGTGTACCTTGAACTATAAAATATATAGGCCTTATAATTGGCAACTGTACTGTGCGTTCTCTTGCAAACTAATTTAAATACCTGGTGTTAATACCCACCGTCTGAACAGTTAGTACACGGCTGTGTACCTTGAACTATAAAATATATAGGCCTTATAATTGGCAACTGTACTGTGCGTTCTCTTGCAAACTAATTTAAATACCTGGTGTTAATACCCACCGTCTGAACAGTTAGTACACGGCTGTGTACCTTGAACTATAAAATATATAGGCCTTATAATTGGCAACTGTACTGTGCGTTCTCTTGCAAACTAATTTAAATACCTGGTGTTAATACCCACCGTCTGAACAGTTAGTACACGGCTGTGTACCTTGAACTATAAAATATATAGGCCTTATAATTGGCAACTGTACTGTGCGTTCTCTTGCAAACTAATTTAAATACCTGGTGTTAATACCCACCGTCTGAACAGTTAGTACACGGCTGTGTACCTTGAACTATAAAATATATAGGCCTTATAATTGGCAACTGTACTGTGCGTTCTCTTGCAAAATAATTTAAATACCTGGTGTTAATACCCACCGTCTGAACAGTTAGTACACGGCTGTGTACCTTGAACTATAAAATATATAGGCCTTATAATTGGCAACTGTACTGTGCGTTCTCTTGCAAACTAATTTAAATACCTGGTGTTAATACCCACCGTCTGAACAGTTAGTACACGGCTGTGTACCTTGAACTATAAAATATATAGGCCTTATAATTGGCAACTGTACTGTGCGTTCTCTTGCAAACTAATTTAAATACCTGGTGTTAATACCCACCGTCTGAACAGTTAGTACACGGCTGTGTACCTTGAACTATAAAATATATAGGCCTTATAATTGGCAACTGTACTGTGCGTTCTCTTGCAAACTAATTTAAATACCTGGTGTTAATACCCACCGTCTGAACAGTTAGTACACGGCTGTGTACCTTGAACTATAAAATATATAGGCCTTATAATTGGCAACTGTACTGTGCGTTCTCTTGCAAACTAATTTAAATACCTGGTGTTAATACCCACCGTCTGAACAGTTAGTACACGGCTGTGTACCTTGAACTATAAAATATATAGGCCTTATAATTGGCAACTGTACTGTGCGTTCTCTTGCAAACTAATTTAAATACCTGGTGTTAATACCCACCGTCTGAACAGTTAGTACACGGCTGTGTACCTTGAACTATAAAATATATAGGCCTTATAATTGGCAACTGTACTGTGCGTTCTCTTGCAAACTAATTTAAATACCTGGTGTTAATACCCACCGTCTGAACAGTTAGTACACGGCTGTGTACCTTGAACTATAAAATATATAGGCCTTATAATTGGCAACTGTACTGTGCGTTCTCTTGCAAACTAATTTAAATACCTGGTGTTAATACCCACCGTCTGAACAGTTAGTACACGGCTGTGTACCTTGAACTATAAAATATATAGGCCTTATAATTGGCAACTGCACTGTGCGTTCTCTTGCAAACTAATTTAAATACCTGTGTTAATACCAAGTACCGTGTGTGTACTGGAACTATAAAATATATAGTTATAGTACTTAACTATACTGGTGTTAAACGTCTGAACAGTTACGGCTGTGTACTGAACTATAAAATAGCCTTATAATTGGCATTATGTGCTTGTACCTGGTGTTAATACCCACCGTCTGAACAGTTAGTACACGGCTGTGTACCTTGAACTATAAAATATATAGGCCTTATAATTGGCAACTGCACTGTGCGTTCTCTTGCAAACTAATTTAAATACCTGGTGTTAATACCCACCGTCTGAACAGTTAGTACACGGCTGTGTACCTTGAACTATAAAATATATAGGCCTTATAATTGGCAACTGTACTGTGCGTTCTCTTGCAAACTAATTTAAATACCTGGTGTTAATACCCACCGTCTGAACAGTTAGTACACGGCTGTGTACCTTGAACTATAAAATATATAGGCCTTATAATTGGCAACTGTACTGTGCGTTCTCTTGCAAAATAATTTAAATACCTGGTGTTAATACCCACCGTCTGAACAGTTAGTACACGGCTGTGTACCTTGAACTATAAAATATATAGGCCTTATAATTGGCAACTGTACTGTGCGTTCTCTTGCAAACTAATTTAAATACCTGGTGTTAATACCCACCGTCTGAACAGTTAGTACACGGCTGTGTACCTTGAACTATAAAATATATAGGCCTTATAATTGGCAACTGTACTGTGCGTTCTCTTGCAAACTAATTTAAATACCTGGTGTTAATACCCACCGTCTGAACAGTTAGTACACGGCTGTGTACCTTGAACTATAAAATATATAGGCCTTATAATTGGCAACTGTACTGTGCGTTCTCTTGCAAAATAATTTAAATACCTGGTGTTAATACCCACCGTCTGAACAGTTAGTACACGGCTGTGTACCTTGAACTATAAAATATATAGGCCTTATAATTGGCAACTGTACTGTGCGTTCTCTTGCAAACTAATTTAAATACCTGGTGTTAATACCCACCGTCTGAACAGTTAGTACACGGCTGTGTACCTTGAACTATAAAATATATAGGCCTTATAATTGGCAACTGTACTGTGCGTTCTCTTGCAAACTAATTTAAATACCTGGTGTTAATACCCACCGTCTGAACAGTTAGTACACGGCTGTGTACCTTGAACTATAAAATATATAGGCCTTATAATTGGCAACTGTACTGTGCGTTCTCTTGCAAACTAATTTAAATACCTGGTGTTAATACCCACCGTCTGAACAGTTAGTACACGGCTGTGTACCTTGAACTATAAAATATATAGGCCTTATAATTGGCAACTGTACTGTGCGTTCTCTTGCAAACTAATTTAAATACCTGGTGTTAATACCCACCGTCTGAACAGTTAGTACACGGCTGTGTACCTTGAACTATAAAATATATAGGCCTTATAATTGGCAACTGTACTGTGCGTTCTCTTGCAAAATAATTTAAATACCTGGTGTTAATACCCACCGTCTGAACAGTTAGTACACGGCTGTGTACCTTGAACTATAAAATATATAGGCCTTATAATTGGCAACTGTACTGTGCGTTCTCTTGCAAACTAATTTAAATACCTGGTGTTAATACCCACCGTCTGAACAGTTAGTACACGGCTGTGTACCTTGAACTATAAAATATATAGGCCTTATAATTGGCAACTGTACTGTGCGTTCTCTTGCAAACTAATTTAAATACCTGGTGTTAATACCCACCGTCTGAACAGTTAGTACACGGCTGTGTACCTTGAACTATAAAATATATAGGCCTTATAATTGGCAACTGTACTGTGCGTTCTCTTGCAAAATAATTTAAATACCTGGTGTTAATACCCACCGTCTGAACAGTTAGTACACGGCTGTGTACCTTGAACTATAAAATATATAGGCCTTATAATTGGCAACTGTACTGTGCGTTCTCTTGCAAACTAATTTAAATACCTGGTGTTAATACCCACCGTCTGAACAGTTAGTACACGGCTGTGTACCTTGAACTATAAAATATATAGGCCTTATAATTGGCAACTGTACTGTGCGTTCTCTTGCAAACTAATTTAAATACCTGGTGTTAATACCCACCGTCTGAACAGTTAGTACACGGCTGTGTACCTTGAACTATAAAATATATAGGCCTTATAATTGGCAACTGTACTGTGCGTTCTCTTGCAAACTAATTTAAATACCTGGTGTTAATACCCACCGTCTGAACAGTTAGTACACGGCTGTGTACCTTGAACTATAAAATATATAGGCCTTATAATTGGCAACTGTACTGTGCGTTCTCTTGCAAACTAATTTAAATACCTGGTGTTAATACCCACCGTCTGAACAGTTAGTACACGGCTGTGTACCTTGAACTATAAAATATATAGGCCTTATAATTGGCAACTGTACTGTGCGTTCTCTTGCAAACTAATTTAAATACCTGGTGTTAATACCCACCGTCTGAACAGTTAGTACACGGCTGTGTACCTTGAACTATAAAATATATAGGCCTTATAATTGGCAACTGTACTGTGCGTTCTCTTGCAAACTAATTTAAATACCTGGTGTTAATACCCACCGTCTGAACAGTTAGTACACGGCTGTGTACCTTGAACTATAAAATATATAGGCCTTATAATTGGCAACTGTACTGTGCGTTCTCTTGCAAACTAATTTAAATACCTGGTGTTAATACCCACCGTCTGAACAGTTAGTACACGGCTGTGTACCTTGAACTATAAAATATATAGGCCTTATAATTGGCAACTGTACTGTGCGTTCTCTTGCAAACTAATTTAAATACCTGGTGTTAATACCCACCGTCTGAACAGTTAGTACACGGCTGTGTACCTTGAACTATAAAATATATAGGCCTTATAATTGGCAACTGTACTGTGCGTTCTCTTGCAAAATAATTTAAATACCTGGTGTTAATACCCACCGTCTGAACAGTTAGTACACGGCTGTGTACCTTGAACTATAAAATATATAGGCCTTATAATTGGCAACTGTACTGTGCGTTCTCTTGCAAACTAATTTAAATACCTGGTGTTAATACCCACCGTCTGAACAGTTAGTACACGGCTGTGTACCTTGAACTATAAAATATATAGGCCTTATAATTGGCAACTGTACTGTGCGTTCTCTTGCAAACTAATTTAAATACCTGGTGTTAATACCCACCGTCTGAACAGTTAGTACACGGCTGTGTACCTTGAACTATAAAATATATAGGCCTTATAATTGGCAACTGTACTGTGCGTTCTCTTGCAAACTAATTTAAATACCTGGTGTTAATACCCACCGTCTGAACAGTTAGTACACGGCTGTGTACCTTGAACTATAAAATATATAGGCCTTATAATTGGCAACTGTACTGTGCGTTCTCTTGCAAACTAATTTAAATACCTGGTGTTAATACCCACCGTCTGAACAGTTAGTACACGGCTGTGTACCTTGAACTATAAAATATATAGGCCTTATAATTGGCAACTGTACTGTGCGTTCTCTTGCAAAATAATTTAAATACCTGGTGTTAATACCCACCGTCTGAACAGTTAGTACACGGCTGTGTACCTTGAACTATAAAATATATAGGCCTTATAATTGGCAACTGTACTGTGCGTTCTCTTGCAAACTAATTTAAATACCTGGTGTTAATACCCACCGTCTGAACAGTTAGTACACGGCTGTGTACCTTGAACTATAAAATATATAGGCCTTATAATTGGCAACTGTACTGTGCGTTCTCTTGCAAACTAATTTAAATACCTGGTGTTAATACCCACCGTCTGAACAGTTAGTACACGGCTGTGTACCTTGAACTATAAAATATATAGGCCTTATAATTGGCAACTGTACTGTGCGTTCTCTTGCAAACTAATTTAAATACCTGGTGTTAATACCCACCGTCTGAACAGTTAGTACACGGCTGTGTACCTTGAACTATAAAATATATAGGCCTTATAATTGGCAACTGTACTGTGCGTTCTCTTGCAAAATAATTTAAATACCTGGTGTTAATACCCACCGTCTGAACAGTTAGTACACGGCTGTGTACCTTGAACTATAAAATATATAGGCCTTATAATTGGCAACTGTACTGTGCGTTCTCTTGCAAAATAATTTAAATACCTGGTGTTAATACCCACCGTCTGAACAGTTAGTACACGGCTGTGTACCTTGAACTATAAAATATATAGGCCTTATAATTGGCAACTGTACTGTGCGTTCTCTTGCAAACTAATTTAAATACCTGGTGTTAATACCCACCGTCTGAACAGTTAGTACACGGCTGTGTACCTTGAACTATAAAATATATAGGCCTTATAATTGGCAACTGTACTGTGCGTTCTCTTGCAAACTAATTTAAATACCTGGTGTTAATACCCACCGTCTGAACAGTTAGTACACGGCTGTGTACCTTGAACTATAAAATATATAGGCCTTATAATTGGCAACTGTACTGTGCGTTCTCTTGCAAAATAATTTAAATACCTGGTGTTAATACCCACCGTCTGAACAGTTAGTACACGGCTGTGTACCTTGAACTATAAAATATATAGGCCTTATAATTGGCAACTGTACTGTGCGTTCTCTTGCAAACTAATTTAAATACCTGGTGTTAATACCCACCGTCTGAACAGTTAGTACACGGCTGTGTACCTTGAACTATAAAATATATAGGCCTTATAATTGGCAACTGTACTGTGCGTTCTCTTGCAAAATAATTTAAATACCTGGTGTTAATACCCACCGTCTGAACAGTTAGTACACGGCTGTGTACCTTGAACTATAAAATATATAGGCCTTATAATTGGCAACTGTACTGTGCGTTCTCTTGCAAATAATTTAAATACCTGGTGTTAATACCCACCGTCTGAACAGTTAGTACACGGCTGTGTACCTTGAACTATAAAATATATAGGCCTTATAATTGGCAACTGTACTGTGCGTTCTCTTGCAAAATAATTTAAATACCTGGTGTTAATACCCACCGTCTGAACAGTTAGTACACGGCTGTGTACCTTGAACTATAAAATATATAGGCCTTATAATTGGCAACTGTACTGTGCGTT
>ONZH01017979.1:0-44263 GCA_900303285.1 Rhinella marina
TTTTTTCGGATAGCTGCCATATACGGTATTAAACTGAGAAGAATACATAGAAACACATGGTACACTTGATCAAGCTCATAATTGACAATTGTACCGGTTGATGCTAAATTTTTAAGTTGGGGTCCTGCGTCGTCATTCTAACTACATCCGGCTGTTGTCACCACCACACACGCTAGCCCCAGGTGGCAGTCCCCTGGCTCTTCCAGCTCAACTTCCTTCCCCCAGGCTGCCCCCCCACTACAGGCCCTCTCTCCAGTTCCTGTTCCAGTTTTATTTGCGCAAACTGCATACATTTTTGGGATAGGTGTGAAAAATAATATTACTTGCGAATCTATATTGCCCAACATTGGATACGGTAGCAAGTAGAAGACCAAACACATGCTGCCCACAGGGTTCCGCAAATTCCTGGTCCACCCACAAATTCCTTGTCCACAATGTCAAGGAGGTCGAGGTTCTGTGGATGAGCAACAAGTCCTTCTGTACTGAAATCGCCGACAAAGTCTCCATCTAAGAAACTACAGACCGTTGTGGAGAGAGTGGCACAGCTCGCCATCAAAGTGACGAACCCCAACGCCAGACTGCGCTGAGAAGATAACGAATAAATATCTCTGTGGTTATTTTTGCTAAATAAAAGTTAACTAAACCCCCCAAAAATTCATCTGTTCCTGTGCCTGATCCACCCAAGTTGAATCTGTCCCATCATGAGAATGTCCCCCCCAAGGAGTCCCCACTGTAACTTGCTTCCCATACAACTACCTCACCCCCCGACACCTGTGTCTCGCCATTGTCCACCACCTCCTCAGACAACACTGGTAAATCCACACTGTCAGCACACGGAAACAGCAAAAGGTCTTGCGAATTGGGGCAGAGAATGTTCTGGGCTAGCACATCAGGGAAGGGGTGACTATGGGGTTCCAGGGAGTACGTGGCCACATGCAATATCCATTTAAAGTCGTGCCACACTTGATCTAGCTCATAATTGACAATTGTACCGTTTGATGCTAAATTTTTAAGTTGGGGTCCTGTGTCGTCATTCTAACTACATCCGGCTGTTGTCACCACCACACACGCTAGCCCAGGGGGCACTCCCCTGGCTCTTCCAGCTCAACCTCCTTCCCCCCACCTACAGGCCCTCTCTCCAAACAATTTACGTCTTTGGCCTATCTTTCTCTCTCTCCAAACCATTTTTCCGGATAGCTGCCATATACGGTTTTAAACTGAGTAGTATACATACCACACTTGATCGATCTCATAATTTACGACTGTACCGGTTGATGCTAAATTTTTAAGTTGGGGTCCTGTGTCGTCATTCTAACTACATCCGGCTGTTGTCACCACCACACACGCTAGCCCCAGGGGGCACTCCCCTGGCTCTTCCAGCGAAACCTCCTTCCCCCCAGCCTGCCCCCCCACCTGCAGGCCCTCTCTCCAGTTCCTGTTTCCAGTTTTATTTGCGCAAACTGCATACATTTTTGGGATAGGTGTGAAAAATAATATTACTTGCGAATCTATATTGCCCAACATTGGATACGGTAGCAAGTAGAAGACCAAACACATGCTGCCCACAGGGTTCCGCAAATTCCTGGTCCACCCACAAATTCCTTGTCCACAATGTCAAGGAGGTCGAGGTTCTGTGGATGAGCAACAAGTCCTTCTGTACTGAAATCGCCGACAAAGTCTCCATCTAAGAAACTACAGACCGTTGTGGAGAGAGTGGCACAGCTCGCCATCAAAGTGACGAACCCCAACGCCAGACTGCGCTGAGAAGATAACGAATAAATATCTCTGTGGTTATTTTTGCTAAATAAAAGTTAACTAAACCCCCCAAAAAATTCATCTGTTCCTGTGCCTGATCCACCCAAGTTGAATCTGTCCCATCATGAGAATGTCCCCCCCAAGGAGTCCCCACTGTAACTTGCTTCCCATACAACTACCTCACCCCCCGACACCTGTGTCTCGCCATTGTCCACCACCTCCTCAGACAACACTGGTAAATCCACACTGTCAGCACACGGAAACAGCAAAAGGTCTTGCGAATTGGGGCAGAGAATGTTCTGGGCTAGCACATCAGGGAAGGGGTGACTATGGGGTTCCAGGGAGTACGTGGCCACATGCAATATCCATTTTAAAGTCGTGCCACACTTGATCTAGCTCATAATTGACAATTGTACCGTTTGATGCTAAATTTTTAAGTTGGGGTCCTGTGTCGTCATTCTAACTACATCCGGCTGTTGTCACCACCACACACGCTAGCCCAGGGGGCACTCCCCTGGCTCTTCCAGCTCAACCTCCTTCCCCCCACCTACAGGCCCTCTCTCCAAACAATTTACGTCTTTGGCCTATCTTTCTCTCTCTCCAAACCATTTTTCCGGATAGCTGCCATATACGGTTTTAAACTGAGTAGTATACATACCACACTTGATCGATCTCATAATTTACGACTGTACCGGTTGATGCTAAATTTTTAAGTTGGGGTCCTGTGTCGTCATTCTAACTACATCCGGCTGTTGTCACCACCACACACGCTAGCCCAGGGGGCACTCCTCTGGCTCTTCCAGCGATACCTCCTTCCCCCCAGCCTGCCCCCCACCTACAGGCCCTCTCTACAAACAATTTACCCGGATAGGGGACGTCTTAGAAATTGTACAATTCGAAGAAGAAGCCACTTCACTAAAGGGAAAGTTTACAGTGAAAAAATATCCCGACAAGTTGATAGAATCCTCTCTCAATAAGGTCAGGGATATGGATAGGCAAAAATTCTTTGAGATCATTGAAAAAGAGACAAAAAAGGACAAACAAATCTGCTTGATCCTACCCTTCAACCCACAAAAGAGGTTGAAAAAATAATTAAGAAGCATTGGTTTCTCTTAATGAAGGATAAAACCGTAGGGTGAATATTACCTAATGTGCCTTTAATTACATACACAAAGGCCCCAAACTTAGGCCTGAAAGTAGCCCCTTCAATTAAAAAAGGAAAGTAGCTACTACAACTAACTGGCTTGCTTTGAAAGGTTTCTACAGATGTGGCCGTTGTAACAACTGTAGGATAACTAACTTCCCTAAAAAAAAACCCAAAGTAAATTCACATAACTTATTCTCATATACGATTAAGGAATGCCTCACATGTGACTCTACCGACGTTATCTATATGCTTCAATGACCATGTCAAAAACAATACATAGGGAGGACAAAACGCCCTTTTAAGAAAAGAATAATGGAACATATTACCACGAATATAAAAAACGGATTAGAACAACATTCGGTTTCGAAACACTTTAAGGAACGACACAATAAAGATCCTACTCAACTCACCTTTGTGGCCTTCGAGGAAATCCAAAAACAATGGAGAGGTGGCAACCATATTGCTAACATGTCCAGAATAGAGTCTAGAAGGATCTTCGAGTTAGATTCCTTGATGCCGGCAGGTATCAACGCAGAAATAGAAATATTCGGGTTTCTGTAGATTTGGGTTGAGTGCCCTTCGTGGATGGGACATCAAGGTCAGGCTGTATTATCAGCACCTCAATCTCTCCTCCTCGGGAGGCCCCCACCCCCTCTCACCTCGCCTTCTTTCACCTGAAAAACAACAAAAATAGAAAAATGAAACTAGACAAAAAAGAGAAAAAAAACTACAGAAGACATCGCAGCCCTATACACCATCATTGATTTCACCTCTCATACTATTGTAAATACCATCCAAAAAGTATCCAGAGAATGATTAACACTAGAGATGAGCCTCTGAGGCTGCCTAATCCCACCATTACCCCAAATTCTCGGGCAACAGCCTGGTAGTGACCCTCAAGGCAATTGTGCTCACCCAAACCAAGAAGGGTGAGGCACAAGCCCATCACGTGTTAGGGAAGCACCCAACTAGGTGCAACGAAGGTCCATCACCCATGCCCATGCTGGCACTGCTGTCCTATCCCCCGCCCCACGACGCAGGCATAAGCCTGACACAGCATGGCGGTGACACCAACAAGTGACCAAGTTAGATGAGGTAGCAGGTGAGCCACCCAAAAATTTACCCTGAAGCAGCATGGCGGTGACAACAGAGTGACCGAGTTAGACTGAGGTAGCAGTCGAAGAAGAAATAAAATTTAGCGTGACCCTGTATGGCGGTGACAACAGAGTGAACGAGTTAAAATGAGGTAACAGGCGAAGGACAAATAAAATTTAGGGTGACCCTGTATGGCGGTGACAACAGAGTGACCGAGTTAGAGTGAAGTAGCAGGCAAAACACCAAAACCACCGCTCAACTATGAGATTGAACACGTGGGCCAGGCATGGCACATGTGTCAGTCTGCCGAGTTGCAGAGCCACCAGCAGGTTACGCCCGTTGTCACACACAACCATGCCTGGTTTGAGGTTCAGCGGTGCCAGCCACAGATCGGTCTGCGCCGTGATGCCCTGTAACAGCTCTTGGGCGGTGTGCTTTTTGTCACCTAAGCTCAGCAGTTTGAGCACCGCCTGCTGGCGCTTACCTACGGCACTGCTGCTGCGCATAGTACTACCGACTGAAGGCGCTGTGCTCACGGATGGTAACTGAGAGTAGGAGGAGGGGTTGGAGGAAGAGGCATAATAAGTCTGAGAAACCGTTACCGGGTTAGGCCCCGCAATCCTCGGTGTGGGCAGTACATGAGCGGCCCCAGGGTCAGACTCGTTCAGAGTGTCCGAGTTACACTGCGGTAGCAGGCGAAGCACATAAAAATTTAGTGTGGCCCTGTATGGCTGTGACTACAGAGTGACTGAGTTACACTGCGGGAGCAGGCGAAGCACATAAAAATTTAGGGTGACCCTGTATGGCGGTGACAACAGAGTGACCGAGTTAGAGTGAAGTAGCAGGCAAAACACCAAAACCACCGCTCAACTATGAGATTGAACACGTGGGCCAGGCATGGCACATGTGTCAGTCTGCCGAGTTGCAGAGCCACCAGCAGGTTACGCCCGTTGTCACACACAACCATGCCTGGTTTGAGGTTCAGCGGTGCCAGCCACAGATCGGTCTGCGCCGTGATGCCCTGTAACAGCTCTTGGGCGGTGTGCTTTTTGTCACCTAAGCTCAGCAGTTTGAGCACCGCCTGCTGGCGCTTACCTACGGCACTGCTGCTGCGCATAGTACTACCGACTGAAGGCGCTGTGCTCACGGATGGTAACTGAGAGTAGGAGGAGGGGTTGGAGGAAGAGGCATAATAAGTCTGAGAAAACCGTTACCGGGTTAGGCCCCGCAATCCTCGGTGTGGGCAGTACATGAGCGGCCCCAGGGTCAGACTCGTTCAGAGTGTCCGAGTTACACTGCGGTAGCAGGCGAAGCACATAAAAATTTAGTGTGGCCCTGTATGGCTGTGACTACAGAGTGACTGAGTTACACTGCGGGAGCAGGCGAAGCACATAAAAATTTAGGGTGACCCTGTATGGCGGTGACAACAGAGTGACCGAGTTAGAGTGAAGTAGCAGGCAAAACACCAAAACCACCGCTCAACTATGAGATTGAACACGTGGGCCAGGCATGGCACATGTGTCAGTCTGCCGAGTTGCAGAGCCACCAGCAGGTTAAGCCCGTTGTCACACACAACCATGCCTGGTTTGAGGTTCAGCGGTGCCAGCCACAGATCGGTCTGCGCCGTGATGCCCTGTAACAGCTCTTGGGCGGTGTGCTTTTTGTCACCTAAGCTCAGCAGTTTGAGCACCGCCTGCTGGCGCTTACCTACGGCACTGCTGCTGCGCATAGTACTACCGACTGAAGGCGCTGTGCTCACGGATGGTAACTGAGAGTAGGAGAAGGGGTTGGAGGAAGAGGCATAATAAGTCTGAGAAACCGTTACCGGGTTAGGCCCCGCAATCCTCGGTGTGGGCAGTACATGAGCGGCCCCAGGGTCAGACTCGTTCAGAGTGTCCGAGTTACACTGCGGTAGCAGGCGAAGCACATAAAAATTTAGTGTGGCCCTGTATGGCTGTGACTACAGAGTGACTGAGTTACACTGCGGGAGCAGGCGAAGCACATAAAAATTTAGTGTGGGCCTGTATGGCTGTGACTACAGAGTGACCGAGTTACACTGCGGGAGCAGGCGAAGCACATAAAAATTTAGGGTGACCCTGTATGGCGGTGACAACAGAGTGACCGAGTTAGAGTGAAGTAGCAGGCAAAACACCAAAACCACCGCTCAACTATGAGATTGAACACGTGGGCCAGGCATGGCACATGTGTCAGTCTGCCGAGTTGCAGAGCCACCAGCAGGTTACGCCCGTTGTCACACACAACCATGCCTGGTTTGAGGTTCAGCGGTGCCAGCCACAGATCGGTCTGCGCCGTGATGCCCTGTAACAGCTCTTGGGCGGTGTGCTTTTTGTCACCTAAGCTCAGCAGTTTGAGCACCGCCTGCTGGCGCTTACCTACGGCACTGCTGCTGCGCATAGTACTACCGACTGAAGGCGCTGTGCTCACGGATGGTAACTGAGAGTAGGAGGAGGGGTTGGAGGAAGAGGCATAATAAGTCTGAGAAACCGTTACCGGGTTAGGCCCCGCAATCCTCGGTGTGGGCAGTACATGAGCGGCCCCAGGGTCAGACTCGTTCAGAGTGTCCGAGTTACACTGCGGTAGCAGGCGAAGCACATAAAAATTTAGTGTGGCCCTGTATGGCTGTGACTACAGAGTGACTGAGTTACACTGCGGGAGCAGGCGAAGCACATAAAAATTTAGTGTGGGCCTGTATGGCTGTGACTACAGAGTGACCGAGTTACACTGCGGGAGCAGGCGAAGCACGTTAAAATTTATCGTGGCCCTGTATGGCTGTGACTACAGAGTGACCGAGCTACACTGCGGGAGCAGGCAAAGCACATTAAAATTTTGCATGGCCCTGTATGGCTGTGACAACAGAGTGACCGAGTTACACCGCGGGAGCAGGCGAAGCACATAACAATTTATCGTGGCCCTGTATGGCTGTGACTACAGAGCGACCGAGATACACTGCGGTAGCAGGCGAAGCACATTAAAATTTAGCGTGGCCCTGTATGTGGACGTTGAGGGCTTGTACATGTGGGTGGGTGGAACTTTATTTCCGCTTGCGCTCCAATGTCTGATATAATGAGAGCTGAATGCTGTGCAGGGACACATTGGTGGACAGTGTGGAGGATCGTGGAGGCAAAGGGGTAGTTTTCGGGCGGGAGGCGCTCGTGCCGGGGTCCTGGACGGGGGGTTGACTCGCAGAGTCAGCAAGTGACACAGGAGAAGGAGCAGTGGTGTGACCCACAGGAGGTGAATGGCCTTGGTTCCATTGAGTCGGGTGTTTAGCACTCATATGCCTGCGCATGCTGGTGGTGGTTAGGTTGGTAGTGGTGGCACCCCTGCTGGGTTCAAAATTTTGTGTATATAACTGTATTATATATCAATTAGAGAGAAACAAAGGATTGTGCAGACTGGGCCTGGCATAGAGCTACCCAGAAAATTGTCCCACAGTGACCTTTTTCAAATATATTTGTATAACAGAGCAATAAAACGTATTTTCTAACGTGACGTGTAGTATATAGCAATTAGAGAGAAACAAAGGATTGTGAAGACTCGGTCTGGTATAGTTCAACCCAGAAAATTGTTCCATTGAACTTTTTCAAATATATGTGTATTAACTGAGAGCAAAAAAACGTATTTTCTAATGTGACGTGTAGTATCGATCAGTTAGAGAGAAAAAAAGGACTGTGCAGACGTGGGCTGCTATAGTGCAACCCACTATGGCAGTGACAACTGAGTGAACGAGTTAGAGTGAGGTAGCAGGCGAAAAACAAATAAAATTTAACATGACACAGCATGGCGGTGACAAGAGTGACAGAGTTAGATTGAGGTAGCAGGTGAAGAACAAATAAAATTTAGCGTGACCCTGTATGGCGGCGGTGACAACAGAGTGTCCGAGTTAGAGTAAGGTAGAAGGCGAAGCACATAAAAACTTTAGCGTGACCCTGTATGACAGTGGTGACAACAGAGTGATCGAGTTAGACCGAGGTAGCAGGTGAACCACCCAAAAATTTAGCCTGACACAGAATGGCGGTGACACCACCAATGCCTTTGTCTGACTGAGATTGCAGTCAAATGGCTGTACAGTCATGGCCAAAGGTTTTGAGAATGACACAAATATTATATTTTCACATGATCTGCTGCCCTCTGGGTTTTATGTGTGTTTGTCAGATGTTTTTATCACATACAGAAATATAATTGCAATCATATTATGAGTAACAAAAGCTTATATTGACAGTTAGAATGAGTTAATGCAGCAAGTCAATATTTGCAGTGTTGACCCTTCTTCTTCAGGACCTCTGCAATTCTCCCTGGCATGCTCTCAATCAACTTCTGGACCAAATCCTGACTGATAGCAGTCCATTCTTGCACAATCAATGCTTGCATTTTGTCAGAATTTGTAGGTTTTTGTTTGTCCACCCGTCTCTTGATGATTGACCACAAGTTCTCAATGGGATTAAGATCTGGGGAGTTTCCAGGCCATGGACCCAAAATCTCTATGTTTTGTTCCCTGAGCCATTTAGTTATCACCTTTGCTTTATGGCAAGGTGCTCCATCATGCTGGAAAAGGCATTGTTGATCGCCAAACTGCTCTTGGACGGTTGGGAGAAGTTGCTCTCGGAGGACATTCTGGTACCATTCTTTATTCATGGCTGTGTTTTTAGGCAAGACTGTGAGAGAGCCGATTCCCTTGGCTGAGAAGCAACCCCACACATGAATGGTTTCAGGATGCTTTACAATTGGCATGAGACAAGACTGGTGGTAGCGCTCACCTCGTCTTCTCCGAATAAGCTGTTTTCCAGATGTCCCAAACAATGGAAAAGGGGATTCATCAGAGAAAATGACTTTACCTCAGTCCTCAGCAGTCCACTCCCTGTACCTTTTGCAGAATACCAGTCTGTCCCTGATGTTTTTTCTGGAGAGAAGTGTCTTCTTTGCTGCCCTCCTTGAGACCAGGCCTTGCTCCAAGAGTCTCCGCCTCACAGTGCGTGCAGATACACTCACACCTGCCTGCTGCCATTCCTGAGCAAGCTCTGCACTTCTAGTAGCCCGATCCCGCAGCTGAAACACTTTTAAGAGACGGTCCTGGCGCTTGCTGGTCTTTCTTGGGTGCCCTGGAGCCTTTTTGGCAACAATGGAACCTCTCTCCTTGAAGTTCTTGATGATGCGATAGATTGTTGACTGAGGTGCAATCTTTCTAGCTGCGATACTCTTCCCTGTTAGGCCATTTTTGTGCAGTGCAATGATGACTGCACGTGTTTCTTTAGAGATAACCATGGTTAACAGAAGAGAAACAATGATGCCAAGCACCAGCCTCCTTTTAAAATGTCCAGTGGTGTCATTCTTAGTTAATCATTACAGATTGATCTCCAGCCCTGTCCTCATCAACACCCACACCTGTGTTAATGGAGCAATCACTGAAACGATGTTAGCTGGTCCTTTTAAGGCAGGGCTGCAATGATGTTGAAATGTGTTTTGGGGGATAAAGTTCATTTTCTAGGCAAATATTGACTTTGCAAGTAATTGCTGTTAAGCTGATCACTCTTTATAACATTCTGGAGTATATGCAAATTGCCATTATAAAAACTGAAGCAGTAGACTTTGTAAAAATTAATATTTGTATCATTCTCAAAACTTTTGGCCATGACTGTAGGTGAGCCTCCCAAAATTTTTTTTTGGAGTGTCTGAAGTCGACCCTCCGAAAAAAAATTTTTTTAGTGTCTGTGGTTGACGATCTGAACAATTGTTTTAGAGTGTCTGTAGTTGACGCTCCTGAAAAATTGTTTTAGAGTGTCTGTAGTTGACGCTCCGGAAAAATTGTTTGAAGAGAGGGCCTGTAGGTGGCCCTCCGGAAACATTGTCTTAAAAGAGTGCCAGTTGGCCCTCTAAAAAATTCCCTTTTGGGTCAGCGTTTGGCAATGAAGAGAAGGAGGAGGAGGAGTAGAGGAGAGGAATCGGATATATAAGGAATCTTATTCTTTAGCTGCTTTCCCCCGGAGAAGATTTTAATTCCAGTGAAATCCAGGCTTTGTTCATTTTAATAAGCGTCAGCCTGTCAGCGCTGTCAGTTGACAGGCGTGTACGCTTATCGGTGATGACGCCACCAGCTGCACTAAATACCCGCTCTGACAACACGCTAGCGGCAGGGCAGGCCAGCACCTCCAAGGCGTACAGCGCCAGTTCAGGCCACGTGTCCAGCTTTGAAACCCAGTAGTTGTATGGAGCAGAGTGATCCCGCAGGACGTTGGTATGGTCAGCTAGGTACTCCCTCACCATCTTTCTGTACAGCTCCCCCCTACTCTGCCTAGACTGGGGACAGGTGACAGTGTCTTGCTGGTTTGACATAAAACTGGCAAAGGCCTTGGAGAGCGTTCCCCTGCCAGTTCTGGACAAGCTGCCTGCTCACCTCCTCTAACCCGCTACTTGGCCCACAGATCCAGGCCCTCTGCCGCTAGCGGCGTCAGATGGGAAGGATTGTTTTAGCTTGTGCACCAGGGCCTGTTGATATTGATTCACTCTCATACTCCTTTCCTCTACAGGGATGAGAGTGGAAAGGTTCTGCTTGTACCGTGGGTCCAGGAGAGTGAACACCCAGTAATCGGTGTTTGAAAAAATGCTTCTAACGCGAGGGTCACGGGATAGGCAGCCTAACATGAAGTCTGCCATGTGCGCCAGAGTCCCAACACGCAAGAATTGCCTCTCCTCACTGGCCTGACTCTCCATTTCCTCCTCCTCCAACTCCTCCTCTTCAGCCCATACACGCTCAAGAGTTAAGAAGGACTTAGCATTGGTACCCTCTTCTGTCTCGCCAACATTCTCCTCCTCTTCCTCCTCATCCTCATCCCCCCTCCTCAAATACGCGCTGAGAAACAGACCGGAGGGTGCTCTGGCTATCAAGCGACGTATCTTCTTCCCCCATCTCCTGTGAGAAGCGCAAAGCTTCTGACTTCATACTGAGCAGTGAGTTTTTCAACAAGCAAAGCAGCGGGATGGTGAGGCTGATAATGGCGGCATCGCCGCTGACCATCTGTGTTGACTCCTCAAAGTTGGTCAACACCTGGCAGTTCTGGTGGAAGTTGACATCTGGCAGTCTACAATCGCTCTGCGCTGCTGATAAACTCTGAATAACATGTTTAATGTCGAATTCCATCTCGTGGGCAAGTCGCACAACAGTAGGTGAACTGGCAGTTGTAGGCGGCGCTGCGCTGCCCTGAGAGTGGCAGCATCTGTGGTTGACTTGCGGAAATGCGCACAGATGCGGCGCACCTTGGTGAGCAAATCTGACAAATGGGGGTATGTCTTGAGGAACCGCTGAACTCTGAGATTGAACACGTGGGCCAGGCATGGCACATGTGTCAGTCTGCCGAGTTGCAGAGCCGCCACCAGGTTACGCTCGTTGTCACACACAACCATGCCTGGCTTGAGGTTCAGCAGTGCCAGCCACAGACCGGTCTGCGCCGTGATGCCCTGTAACAGCTCTTGGGCGGTGTGCCTTTTGTCACCTAAGCTCAGCAGTTTGAGCACCGCTTGCTGGCGCTTACCCACGGCAGTGCTGCTGCGCCTAGAGCTACCGACTGAAGGCGCCGTGCCCACAGATGGTAATTCGGAGGAGGAGGAGGAGAAGGGGTTGGAGGAAGAGGCATAGTACATCTGAGAAACCGTGACCGAGATAGGCCCCGCAATCCTCGGTGTGGACAGTACATGAGCGGCCCCAGGGTCAGACTCGGTCCCAGCCTCCACCAAGTTACCCCAATGTGCCGTCAGTGAGATATAGTGTCCCTGCCCGCCAGCACTTGTCCACATATCCGTGGTTAGGTGGACCTTATCACTCAGGTCAGGGCACGGATGATGTTCTCTGACATGTGCTGGTGTAAGGCTGGGACGGCACATTGAGAAAAATAGTGGCGGCTGGGGACCAGCCATCAGGTTGCGGAAAGCCTCAGTCTATACCAGTCTATAGGGCAGCATCTCCAGGCTCAACAATTTGGAGATGTGGACGTTTAGGGCTTGTGCATGTGGGTGGCTGGAATTGTATTTGCGCTTGCGCTCAAATGTCTGCTGCAAAGACAGCTGAACGCTGCACTGGGACACATTGGTGGAGGTTGGGGAGGATCGTGGAGGTGAAGGGGTAGTTGTAGGGTGGGAGGCGCTAGTGTCGGGGTCCTGGGCGGGGGGTTGACTCGCCGAGCCAGCATGTGATATAGGGGAAGGGGCAGTGGTGTGACCCGCAGGAGGTGAACGGCCTTGGTTCCACTGAGTCGGGTGTTTAGCACTCATATGCCTGCAAATGCTGGTAGTGGTTAGGCTGGTAGTGGTGGCTCCCCTGCTGATCCTGGTGTGGCATAGGTTGCACACCACAGTCCGTCAGTCATCCTCACTTTCTTTAAAAAACCTCCAGACTTGCGAACATCTAGGCCTCGGCACAGGAGCTTGACTCCGTGAAACAGTTGCTGATCTACCTGCTCTGGCCCTGCTTCTCCCTCTGGCCACCCCACTGCCTCTTCCAACCTGTTCTGGTGCTGCACTTGCCTCCCCCTCAGAAGCACTGTCTTGAGTTGGATTACCAACCCAGCTCGGGTCAGTCACCTCATCATCCACCAGCTCTTCCTCCGATTCCTTACTCTGCTCCCCCCTCCGACTTACTGCCCTGACAACAACGTCACTGTCTGATAACCGTGTCTCATCATCATCATCATCATCCGATACCTCTTCACGCACTACACTCATCACTCTCATCACCCACAGACTGTGAAAGTTCTAAATTTTGGGCATCGGGAAAGAGCAACTGCTCAGGTTGCTGTTGAGCAGTGGTTTGTGTCTCTGGGTAGGGTCCTGAAAAGAGTTCCTGTGAGTATGCCTGATCTGAATCCAAACTTTCCGTGGGGGGGGCAGGCTGGGAGGAAGGAGGTTGAGCTGGAGGAGACAAAGGTCTACTCCCTTGTCTAGCGTGGGTGGACTGCGTGGAAGACTGGGTGATGGATAAATTACTGGACGCATTGTCCGCTATCCACGTCATCACCTGTTCACACTGTTGTGGTTTCAATAGTGGTGTACCACGTGAACCAGTAAGTTGCGAGATGAAGCTAGGGAGCGAAACTCTGAGGCGTTCCACTGCTCCCTCATCAACATGTACTGTGTCACCCTGCCCAGGACCATGGCCTCTGCCCCCTACACTACTTGAACGCCCATGCCCTCGTCCTCGACCCTTAGCCCTTGGGTTCAACATTTTGTATGTTCACTGCACTGTATGATATGTAACTGAGAGACAAAACGTAGTCTTTAGACGGCGGCTATTGTACCGCAAACCACTCAATTTTTCACTGCACTGTAGGATATATAACTGAGAGGAAAAATGTATATTTTCTACACTCCGGCTAGTGTGCAGCACACAACAGAATTTTTCACTGCACTGTAGTATATATGACTGAGAGGAAAAACATAGTCCTTAGACGGCGGCTATTGCACCGCAAGCCACTCAATTTTTCACTGCACTGTAGGTTATATAACTGAGAGGAAAAACGTATATTTTCTACACTCCGGCTAGTGTGCAGCACACAACAGAATTTTGCACTGCACTGTATAATGTATAACTGAGATTAAAAACTTATATTTTCTACAATCCGGCTAGTGTGCAGCACACAACAGAATTTTTCAGTGCACTGTAGGATATATAACTGAGAGGAAAAACCTATATTTTCTACATTCCGGCTAGTGTGCAGCACACGACAGAATTTTGCACTGCACTGTATAATGTATAACTGAGAGGAAAAACGTATATTTTCTACACTCCGGCTAGTGTGCAGCACTCGACAGAATTTTGCCCTGCACTGTATAATATATAACTGAGAGGAAAAACGAATATTTTCTACACTCCGGCTAGTGTGAAGCACACGACGCAATTTCGCACTGCACTGTAGTATATATGACTGAGAGGAAAAAGGTAGTCTTTAGACAGCGGCTATTGCACCGCAAACCACTCAATTTTTCACTGCACTGTAGTATATATGACTGAGAGAAAAACTTATATTTTCTACACTCCGGCTAGTGTGCAGCACACGACAGAATTTTGCACTGCACTGTATAATATATAACTGAGAGGAAAAACGTATATTTTCTTACACTCCGGCTAGTGTGCAGCACACAACAGAATTTTGCACTGCACTATATAATGTAGGATATATAAAAAAACGTTTTCCCTAGACTGATGCTACTGTACAGCACACTACATAATTGTTCACTGGACTGTAGTGTATAGAAATGAGAGAAAAACGTATTCCCTAGAATGACGCTATTGTACAGCACACTACATAATTGTTCACTGGACTGTAGTGTATAGAAATGACAGAAAAACGTATTCTCTAGACTGACGCTACTGTACAGTACAATACATAATTGTTCACTGGACTGTAGTGTATAGAAATGACAGAAAAAACATATTGCCTAGACTGACGCTACTGTACAGTACACTACATAATTGTTCACTGGACTGTACTGTATAGAAATGAGAAAAAACTGTAGTGTTTAAATGGCGGCTATTTTACCGCAAACCACTACATTTTTCACTGGACTGTAGTATATATAAATGAGAAAAAACGTAGTCTTTAAATGGCGGCTATTTTACCGCAAACCACTACATTTTTCACTGGACTGTAGTATATATAAATGAGAAAAAACTTAGTCTTTAAATGGCGGCTATTTTACCGCAAATTACTACATTTTTCACTGGACTGTAGTACATATAACTGAGAAAAAGCGTATTTTATAGACTGACGCTGCTGTACAGCACACTACAGAATTGTTCACTGGACTGTTGTATATATAAATGAGAAAAAAACGTAGTCTTTAAATGGCCGCTATTTTACCGCAAACAACTACATTTTTCACTGGACTGTAGTACATATAACTGAAAGAAAATACGTATTTTATAGACTGACGCAACTGTACAGCACACTACATAATTGTTCACTGGACTGTAGTGTATAGAAATGACAGAAAAACTTATTCCCTAGACTGACGCTATTGTACAGTACACTACATAATTGTTCACTGGACTGTAGTGTATAGAAATGACATAAAAACGTATTCCCTAGACTGCACTACAGATCTCAGCAAGCCAAGGTACAGCAGCTGCAAAAATGAGTACTTTGGGCAATTTATTTTGGGTCTGTGTGGACCACGTGCTGTCTCTTCTGCCACCAGTCACTGTGTACAGTGTGCAGCCAAGATGGCGGTAGCTGCACTACAAGTCCCAGCCAGCAGCCTGGAGGAGACCAAAAAAAAAAGGTGCTTGTAGCCCTTAGAAGGGCTGTTGGGTTCTTTGTGGGTTATTCCTGCCTAACCAACATCTAAATTCAGGCCCTAACACTCTCCCTGACAGACAGCAGCTCTATCCCTAATCTCATGAAGACGGCGTATGACGCAAGCAGCGCAGGACCAGATTCTTATATTCCCAGGTCATCTCCCATGTGTAAAATAGTGGACTATCATTAAAAACAATGGAGCGTGATTGGCAAAACATCATTATAGGATTGATGGGAAGTAATTAATACAGTATTATCATACTATTGATCAGAAACTATTTTCACATTGAACACAGTAGAGATTGTTTAATTTAGCACTCTGAAATATATCTTTTAACTCCAGTAAATATAATATTTGAAAGACATTTTATACAGCTATTAATGATCTATATCCTTGTCATTCTCTCATTTAATCCTAATTGTGTATTTTTATTTTTATTCTTATACGTCATTGATTTATTTTTTAAATATATGTCCATTTTGTGTCTCTTTATCTGGAACATATTTATTATTGTTTTTTGATCTACTACTTTTTTGATGTACTACATTTGGAGATGTTATAATATACTTCCCATTCAGGGAAACAAAGAAATCAGGTCCAACTTTTTGACCTCTCCACAAGCCAGGAATGTTGACATCTCCCCTCCCTTCAAAATGGGGGTACTTAAATAAGCCAGATCTCTTACACAATGAATGCTAACCACTGAGGAAGGGGCAGTTTAACCCTGAAACGCGTTTGGTTTTGGTTTCAGGCAACAAGAGAAATGTGGCTTTCAATTGACAGTATTAATATCCATATTGTTTATTGTTCTATAGCTCGCATACAATGCTAAGTTACTATATTACCTTACTTACTAAACTGTAACAAACAGTATGCAAAGTACAAAGAGAGGACAGATTGAAGCCTACAATCAGCCACCAAACTTATTTAACTGAGAGGAGCTTTCAGCTGGAGAGAAAGAGCGTCCACCTGGGACGCTACGTGGGACACTGAACAGCGCATGCTGCAAGAAGCCCAGTTGAAGGAACGCCTGTAACACCGCATCAGGAAAACCACAGAATAGAGGCAAGACACAACTAGCAAACCTACGACGTGGAAGGGGTAATGTACACTCCATGTGTGTCTGTTTTAACGGGCCCTCAAACACTGGCATATTAACAATAGTGATTTTGCTAAAAGGACCAAGCCAGGCTTTATTAGCCAGGTTACAACACCAGAATTTAGAAGTACCCCAGAAGCACTTGAGATATTCATACAATTAGTACCAAACTACAAGGAGGACAATATTTTTTTACTTACTTCTATAGCCATTGGGGCATTTTATTTAGATATAAGAAGGACAATATTTTGATACAAGAAGGACTATATATATATATATATATATATATATATATATATATATATATATACTGTATATATATATTCTGGTGTTGTAGCCTGGCTAATAAAGCCTGGCTTGGTCCTTTTAGCAAAATCACTATTGTTAATATGCCATGTGTAATGCATTGGCTGTAAGTGTATTACCAGTGTAATACACTTACAGCCTGCTTCCTGTGAGATCCAGGAGGCTGGACCTCACAGGCTCGCAGGGATGGCAGCCACAATGCCTAAGGAAGGCATAGGGCTGCCATCCAAGCCATCGGGTCCCCATCACAGCAGCGCGGGGACCCGATGGACTCTCTTTCCTGCCGCCCGCATCGCATGTGCCGTGGTCAGCGCTGACCGCGGCACATCGAGGGTTAATACGCCCGCATCTGTGTTTTCATCGATGCGGGCATAAGCAGCAGGCGTCCGGCTACTGGGAACAGCCGGTCCCCTGCAGCTGATCAACGCGCTGTAGTACTACAGCGCTGGGCGGCAAGTCCCTTCCCGCAGCGCTGTACATGTACGGCGCTGGTCGGGAAGGGGTTAAACAGGATTTTCGGGATTCAGACCCAAATTCGGTTGGTAGTGTTTCTAGGGCTTATATAGACACTGCTGGCAAGCTAGTTGGGAGGTGCCCAAAGACCTGGGTCTACTTGGTTGGTTGAACAGTAGATAACTTTTGTAGAATACAATTATTTACTAAAATAGACGTGTCACACAGAGGTGACAGCTTCTCTATAAATCCAGTGACTCACATATGACATTTAGTCTTTACCTATGTGGCCTAGACTGCCATGACCACTTCTAGTGGTGACTGCAGAATTTGCTGCCCATATATCTTTGGCCCCTCACTTCTGTAGCCATCTCCAGCCTCTGTAGTAACACAAATAAATTAAGACCCCAGGTGAAACCCCAGAATAAATACCAACACTGAAATAAATACAGACCCCCCTAAACAAATACCTACCCTAGTCCCGTAAACTATTAGGGTATGTCCATATGTGGTGTACACTGCAGATTTTTTGCCTGGATTTTCTAAGTGCAGAAAATTTGCAACATTTACGGTGGCAGCAAAGTAGACGAGATGTTAGGAAATCCACAAGCTACAGGAAAAATCTGCTCATATTACATTGAAGAGAAAGTGATCTGTGTTGCAGCTTTTACTTTGCCACATGTCAATTTATACTGTGGATTTTCCCCATGAATCTCACATTTTACAATACAGAGAGTGAATTCTGTGGAAGCAAAAACCATGATCTCCTGTGTATGTAGACCGTTATGGTCTCCAATCCAAATTCCTTATAATTAAATACTGTCCCAAGAAGAGACCACTGATGAGACCCCCTAATTAAATACAGACCCTAAGATATGACACCTTAAATTAAGATCTCGGGCAGACCCCCTAAGCTACTACAGATCCAAAAAACACTAAAGCAGGAGCAGGCATAAGAAACCCCTAGAGGCAGGGCAGGTGAAGTAGCTGAGGTGAGCCACAAAACTCACCTGGAGAAGAGCTGTTGTGATGCTTTTCATGAGGATGCTGAAGAGATGAACAAAAGAAACAAGTTATGCTCTTGATTAGAGATGAGCGAATCATCCAAAATTCGCTTCAGCGAATGTTCGACGAATTTCTGACAAGATTCGTTCTTAATACGAATTTATTCGGTCAAATTTAGGTTAAAAAATAATCGCTGTTTTGCGAACATTCCTGCACAAATTACGAACATACAGTCAGCGTTGTTAAAAGTACGCAATAAGTAAGCATTAGCGTACAAAAGTGCGTACTAATCCTTAGCGTACTATTGACTCGCGATTGCGTCATACGCACGAGGCTAGGCCGCGGCGTAAGTCTTTAGAGGCAATACGTAAGCATTAGCGTACAAAAGTGCGTACGAATCCATAGCGTACTATTGACTCACGATTGCGTCATACGCACGAGGCTAGGCCGCGGCGTACAGTCTTTAGGGGCACTCCATATGAGGTAGAAAAGTAAGGTGTTCACTACTAGCTATCCAGCTAAGTGCATAATTTACTAAAAACACTGTACAATAAGTGCATAATAGGACACATTGCAGTACCGGAAAAAGAATACACACAATGGGCTAAAGTGCTTTAACGTTGCTGAACCAGTAAAAACAGTGTAGCTAAAATACAGCAAAGACATAAGTATGCAAACATTTTAGTGCAATCAATTTCACATTTGCAAGCATTAAAGGCTCAGATATACGTTTGAGTCTCTCCTCGTGGCTCCTTGTCATGATAAAACACTGGAACACACTCCAAAATGCAATTGTAATCCACATGAGGTAATTTTGTAATCCAAACAGGTAACGTGTAAAACACATGGATAATAGAAAATAGCAGCAAATAGAGAACCCTTTTTGCAAAGGGGGCTCCCAAATAAGCTGAGAATGGGGGAAAAAGGAAAATAGGTGCGCTTAGGCACAACTGGGAATTTTCTGCAGAATGGGGGGAGTCCTGACAAGCCATGTCCATCTGGGTGAGAGTCAAACAGGGGGCAATACAAACTATACAAGCAAAAAAAGTCCCAACTAGCTCTCATCAGGTGCAGTCCATGGTGTGGCTCCCATAGGTCCTCTTGAAGTGTCCTTGAGACAGCCAGTAGTTGGGTCCTTAGATGAGGGACCTGAAGTCCTCCTTGCTTGAGCTGCTACTGAAGGACATCAGAGGATGCTCCTGCCTCCTGTAGGCCAAGCTCGCTGCCGTGGTGGAACTCCACTGCCCCCTTCTTCTGGAAGTCGGACTTGACGGGGTCCGGGTGGTGGTCACAAAGGTGAGCGCTGCAGCAACTTGCGCTTTTCCAGATCCTCCTGCCGGGACAGCAGGAGTAAGGACTTCTGGCAGCGGTTCCGGCAAGGTTGCACCCAGGGATAAAACCCCAGCTCCCCTGGCTGCTGCTGGCTTCATCTTCCACGGTAGTTTGTACTGGTGGATCACCGTGGATTGGAATGTAAATGATGACGTTGTCAGCTGACCTAGCAGAAAGGACTGTGATGGTGGTAGCAGTCCAGGTATCAGAGGCTCCAGCTATGGCTGTGGCTTCTCCCTGAAGCAGAGGGTGCCATCTGGTGACTCCTGAAGGCAGCGCACTGGTACTTCACCTGGTGGTTCCTCCGGCCAAACTTCAGGTGGTGATGTTGGGAACAGGGGCTTAGATAGTAGGGTAACCCCGGTAGCGAAGGGGCCATCAGGAATGCCAACCTCAGCAGCCGGTAAGGAGAATAAGGGCACTGAGGCTAGGTTTCTCGTCTTGAGTTCAGAGTGTGACACCCTGATGTCTGGAGCGGGCGGTGATTCGGGGAACTTGTTCCCAAAGACCGTCTGATTCCAGTTCGGACACAGCTCTTTAGCCATGCTTGCTGTACTGATCAGTGTTCAGCGCTGGTCTAAACTGGTTCAGAGGAGGGTGGAGTACTGAGGGAGGAGTCTTCACTCCCTATACGTGCAAATAGTTTGATCCTGGTGGGCTAGGCTGTTTTTTTCCAGTTCTGAGGGGAGCGTATCGTCACTTTCCCGCTCTTGCGGGGGCGTATCGTCATTTTCCCGCTTCTCGAAGAATGAGTACGTAACGTTAGCGTTCAAAATTTTCTGAAAATTTGAAAAAATCCGAATTCGCTTCGGAGTAGAAAATTTGTAAGATTCGATACGAATCTACGAAGCGGCGAATAGATTCGCTCATCTCTATTCTTGTTAAAAAGATGCAGCTCCATGAAACTCCATTTCCATAGTATTCCAAGTTGGCTGTTTAAATGTTAAGTGCTGTTCCTCTCCTTGCCAGAGGAGCATTATTATTTTTTGAGGCTGAAATTTGAGCATAATAAACTGAGTTTAGAAAGCTCTCTCCCCATGTGTATTTAATTACTTTTGTTTCTTCTCTTGTACCTGTGGCTCTGCTCCAACCTTATATCAATTGGCATTGGTTTACAGGAAGCAGCAAAAAAGATGGACCTAAAATGGTTCTGGGGAACTGCTGCAACCCCACTGTAAAAACAATTAACCGGTTCAGGTATCAAATGGTGGAGCAGACTCCAGAGGCCTCACAAGGTAGAGCTGGTTGAAAGAAGGTGGCTGAGGACCCAAATGCGCTAGATGCTTCCCCTCATTGAGAGGTTATTCGAATGGAGCAAATGAATTACTGACCTTCAACTGGTGTGATAAGCAACAGGAGAGTATTTCCTGTACATGCCCTGGAACTGGTTCAGATACAACTGAGGGAACAGCCATTGAAAACTGGAGACTCCCCAAATCACTAGGTCACTAGATAAGGAATGTCAAGGGTAAGAGGCGGCATGTTGACTGAGCATAGATGTCGGGTCCAGGTTTTTGGTGTCGGTGCCCATTGTGGTTAATACTGAAGTTAACCAAGGGTTCAAAACTGGTTTGCCGCTTTTTTTGCTTGCACGACATTGTTCATAAGTTTAAAGTTAATGTTAGATGTTTTACTGTGTTTTTCTTTTTTAGGGTGGACCGTCTGGTGCCTGAGCTAGTAAGTGTAAGGTTGTGGAATTAGATATTAAGTTATTATGTTTGTTCAAATTGCAATTTTATTGAAAGTGTAGCCATTTTGAGGGGTGTAATGGTGGAAAAGATGCGTAAGACGGGTTTGACCAGCTATAATTGCTGACATTTTAGTTAGTGCCATAGTGGGCGGGTAGTGTATTGCTGCTGCCCTGCCAGAATGAGTACCATGGACATGTGTATCATGTGACCCACCTGGGAGGAGTTTAGAGCTTAAGCATTAGCAACCCTCAGAATTTTCATCATATCAGTTGGGCATGGTAGTTATGCGTACAGAGCCTGTATGAGTTTGGATCAGCTAAGGTAGCTGAGGGCAGCCGCAGAAATCAGCTGGAATAGGACTGCTGTGATGCTGTCCATGGGAAAGTACAGTAGGTGTCAGTTGAGAGATAGAGAAAGGGAAAAAGTAGTGCTATTGAAACACTGTACATTGAGTTGGCTGTTTAAACATTAAAGGGGTTGGCCACTTTATGGCTACTTGTGACCAATGTGTATGTCAGATGACTATTTGACACTTACTAGTATAGTCTTTGTTGATATTCCGTGCCATTTGCCAGATTTCAGATTTCATTTGCCAGAGCCTGTATGAGTTTGGATCAGCTAAGGTAGCTGAGGGCAGCCGCAGAAATCAGCTGGAATAGGGCTGCTGTGATGCTGTCCATGGGAAAGTACAGTAGGTGTCAGTTGAGAGATAGAGAAAGAGAAAAAGTAGTGCTATTGAAACACTGTACATTGAGTTGGCTGTTTAAACATTAAAGGGGTTGGCCACTTTATGGCTACTTGTGACCAATGTGTATGTCAGATGACTATTTGACACTATCTAGTATAGTCTTTGTTGATATTCCGTGCCATTTGCCAGATTTCATAAGCCATGTCCTATTGTTAGGCAACATTTTTGTGCTAGATTTAATATAATACTAGACAGAGGCTCACCCAGCTTAGACCTATTGGATGTGATGCTCTCTTCTTTAGTACACCCCCTCTGATTAAAAAATGACGTGAAATTGTATATAATAGAAGGGCACTCATCAATTTGAAACCATATGGATACAATATTGTTCGCAATAAGCTAATTTATTAACTGCAATAATTCATTAAAAATAAAAATAAATAATATACCTAAATCACCATTTAATATACCATGATCCTGACTATCCCCTTATAATATCAATCCTGACATGATTGCATAGATAACATAATACATAAAATTTAATTAACGCAAACTCTTAGTTCTTCTATGTCCATTCTTAAGGATTAGCGATCACTTTTTGTATCCATATGGTTTCAAATTGATGAGTGCCCTTCTATTATATAAAATTTTTGTGCTGTCTGCCTAGAGGTCCTGTCCGTAAGATGGCTACTGATGGAGGGTCATGTGACCAGACATATCATTCAGTCTTCTCTATTCAAAAACACTGCACCTGCACTAAACTCCCAACAGTACCTGTGCAGATGGCAGGTGTAGTGTATTTGAATGGAGGAGACTCAATGATTTCCCTCGGCACAGGATAGACCTTCCACTAGCAGCCATTATATGGACATGACCTCTGCATGGACAAAACAAAAGACTTGGCAAACAAAGGGGCATACCTGATGATATATAGAAAATGGCTGTCACGGGGGAGACAAGGGAAGGTGCGCCCTGTACTGAAAACCCCCCCGTTCTCTCCCTGCCTGCTTGCCTCAGTCGGCCCTAGGCGGCCGCGGACAACCACGGTGACGGTCCCTGCTCTGTATAAGTGCACAGGGAGGAACAGGGAACAATTGGAGAGACAAACACAGACGAAACAAACACAATATCAGAATAGTCAGCAAGCCGGGTAATGCACAGGAGATAACGTCAATACCGGGGGTGAAGCAAAGAGAGGTCGAAGTCCAAGTCCAAGGTCAGGGTCAGGGTCAAACAGCAATCAAACACTAGGTCGCACAAGCACTGATCAAAGTAGTAACGCTAATCACAGGCATCTGAGTGAGGCAGTTGCCATCTTTAAATAGCCCGCCCAGGATCATGTGATGTGGCCAGCATCACATGACCTGAGGCGGAGCAAGCTGTCCAAACAATATGTAAAGTAGCCATGTGGTGTGATCAGCACCACATGGCTAAACCCAAACAGAGAATTAACTCATGAAGTGCTGGCTGACAAGACCAGCACTTCAATTCCCTATTGCTCGTCTCTAGGGGGGCGGAGAGGTCCGGCGATGTCGTGCAGAGGGAGCGCGACGCCGACCTCGCGTGACAATGGCACAGAATTTCAGCAAAGGTTATATTAGTAAGTGTCATAAAATCATCTGACAAATACTTTGGTCAACAGTAACCATAAAGTGGTGACCCCTTTTTTTTAAGTTTATAATATTAGTAATATAAAAATAAAGAACTATTAAAATAAATATGGAAATCAATGAATACGTATGCATAATAGCATAAAAATCAGCTCTATTTCTTCTGAGACCAGGCAAAGTTTCATAATCTATAAATACTTATGTTTTTTAGGATTGTTTTCTTTTGGGATGCAATTAGTCTACGTGTTATTGCTATAATTACCTAAGAAGATACTGTAGATATTCAGTATACCCGTGTGCATGTAGCTTAAAATAGTCATAGACACATTTTATAAATATGGCAATACCTTTCTCATATGGCATAATGATCTATAATAGTGGAATCACAGTGCAATGAGCACCCAGTCATACCAATCCCTGCTTCGTAAGTACTTTATCCAGTTTATTGTACAAAAATGCATGCTTGCGAAGAAGTATGGAAAATCAGGACAATATGGTAATGTATGCAACAGAAATTAAAATGTGAATAATAGATATAGTGCACACACGCATACAGTACACAGTACATTTACAGTACATTTAAATGACCGTTGAGGTGTGTAACTCATAAGGATTTCACAATGTGTTATATGTATAGTCAGTGCTATGCAAAAGTTTTATGCATGTATGGAAAAATGCTACAAAGTAAAAATGTTAATAGGTTTTTTAGTCAATAAACAAAATACAAAGTGAATGAATAAGAGAAATCTAAATCAAATCAATATTTATTGTGACCATTATTGTGATTTATTGCAACCTTCAGATCCTTTATGTAATCTAAGAGAGGCTCAATGATGTTGATTTCAGGGATCTGCAAGGGCATTATTATCCCTTCCAGGACTCTTTGCTCTTAAAGACATTGGTTGCATGTTTGGAGTTGTTGTCCTGCTGAAAAATAAATTTCAATTTAAACTATTAACTTTTTTATTTTTAAATCAGTCTTACTTGGCAGCAATTTTTCACACCTAGATAAAACATTTGTACAGTAATGTAGTTTCACACCAAACTGCAGGATCATATTATATAGCACAAACATTGGAGGTATAGTTTTTTTCAAAATTGAGTAACAGTAAGTGCAGCCACTCCAGTGTCTATGTATTTGAGGGTTTTCATCTAAAACCCTACATGAATAATTTCAGACAACCATTTTTGGATAACTTGTCATTCACAGTTGGTGTGTGAAGGTTGTGGTTTTGAATGACAACACTATTTATCATTAACAGCTTTACCATGAATGCAGCTGACTAAAGCCCCCCCCCCCCAAAAAAAAAAAAATCCAGTATTTAAAATGAACAGCTTTACCATGATTTCCCCTGACAACAACCCCCAAAAATCCAAAATCCAAGTTAACTCTTGCATATATATCTGCCTTTAGTTGACATTCGTCATGGAAAGCCATCAGTCGGCAGAAAACTGTGTGAATCATACTTTTAACTAGAGATGAACTAATTTCTTGAAATTTGTTTCATGTTTGATTTGGCAAATTTTAAAAAAAATTAAATTCAGACCCAAATCAAATATGCTTCAACTGCTCTTAAAATGGGTATATAACAGTCTCTGGTCTTCTAAAAAATATGAGTCAGAGAGAGAGAGAAAGACCCACACATAATACTACACTGGAAATAAGTTTCTCTCTCTCTCTTTTTATTTCTCTCTCTCTCTCTCTCTCTCTCTTTATCTCTCTCTCTCTCTCTGAGATTCATCTGAAATTAATCACAAGAAATTTGTTAGAATCCACATTTATTTTTGACATTGGGGACAAATTCTGAATAGGTAGAATCAATTTTCTCATCCCTTCTTTTAACCCATCTAAAACCTCTAGTGTATGACCAACTTAAAGTGTGGTTCTTATTTAAAAAAAAATGGTAAAAGATGTCAAAAGTTTTGATTGGGGTAGGGAGTTGGCATTCACAGTCTGAGACCTTCAATGACTGCTAAAATAAAGAGGCAGAAGTCCTCAGCACTGTCACTCCTTGGTAGCCGAACAATGGATTACAAACATAGCTGTGCGCTGCTGCCTCTTTGCTTAAGCGATTGATGGGGGTTTCAGCCATGCCAATCAAAACTTTTCATGTCACTCCAGCATGTCAATATTTTGTTAAATGATGGTTAGTTAATCCAAAGCCTAATAGCACTTAATACCTTATTTCCAGATGTGCCTTTGTTTTAGCAATAAATGTTTTCTATCTTCTGAAAATCCAGTTTATTCGGTATGCAAATGAGCCAGTAAAGTGCCCAGAGGGGCGTGATTCTTGCAAGAAGGAGCCCAGGCACGCCTCCTACATCACATTCAAGCCATAACTCTGCCCCCCTTTTCCCTGCTCCATGCATGAGGGCGGGCTTGGGCACTAGCAGGAGGCGTGCCTGGGCTCCTTCCTGCAAGAGTAATGCCCTTCTGGGCTCCTTACTGGCTTATTTGCATACCAAATAAACTGGATTTTCAGAAGATAGAAAACATCTATTGCTGAAACAGAGGCACATCTGGAAATAAGGTACTAAGTGCTATTAGGCTATGGATTTACTTCAATAGTGATTATCCTAGTGACAGATTTCCTTTAAATATTATATATAATGTATACATACTATAGAATGAAAAGTTGTAGGTTTTTGAAAACTGTATTTGAGAAATACAATTCTAGTCCATGGATTTTAAGCCTCGGCTCTGTACATAGTGGTAATAGGGAATCCATAGAGGAGGATAGGGCCTTCATGTGCCTCGTTATGTGTTTCATTTCTTATTATAGTTATTGATTTTAGTTATTTTTTTGTCACATTCTGTCAAATTCAAAGAGGAAAAACCGATGGCATGTTCTGTCATATGTACTGTAATAACATATCAAATTATGTTATTTTGTCACACTAAGCCATGGCATTTGGTTTGTATACTTATCCTAAAGATTTGTTTGTATTAAAGGGGTTTTCCAATATTTTCATATTAACTGTGTCTCCTCAGGATAGGTCATCATTATGAGACTGGCTGGAGTAGAACTCCTGGTATGCCAGGCAATCAGCTGTTTGAGGAAAATACAGTACTCACCGGAGCTCTGGTGAGCACAACGGTCTCCTCACAGCTTTCTAAGCCTCATTGTATAGCAGCTGTGCTTCGTATTGCAGCTTGGCCCCATTCACTTCAATGGGACTGAGCTTTGCCTAGGCCAAGTGACTAAGAAGGTGACATTTCATGGCCTAGAAAGAGAGCTAAGCACTCATAAAGTCCCGCAGCCTCTTCAGCCAGCTGATTATTGGGGTGACGGGTGTCGGACCCTTGCTGACCTTATATTGATGATCTATGCTGAGGATAGGTCATCAATAGGAAAATTTTGGTACTAGGTACCTTAAAAACATAGTTGTCTTTTGGCATATAGTACCTAAAGAAGTATTGTACGGTATTACATACGATCTGTAGGGGATTCCATATAAAAACTCTTACAAGTGGTTCTTCTGTGTACAAAAACAGACTCAACAAAAATCACTGCAATGTCACCAGAGCAGTACTACTCATGGGCTACTCAGGTTTAGGGTTCCTGATCTATAGGATTAGTAAATCTGGGACACTGAATTAATTACATAATTAATTGCAGTAAAGTGATTTATTTTTGTTTCTGTGTTTGAGAAATATTTCAGTTTTGAAATACAAAGGAAAAAATTGTTTCTTTCTTTTCTTCCTAGTTGCAAGGAGAAGAAAAATATGAATAACACTCAGGTTAAAGTATTTGTCCTCCTGCAGCTTTGGGATACGCCTGCTGGACAAGTTGCTTTTATAATATCTTTTACGCTCATTTATCTATTAACATTATCTGGAAATCTCATAATTATTCTCATCTGCAGGTTTGAAAGAACACTTTACACACCAATGTACTTCTTTCTCAGTCACCTCGCTGCTTTGGAAATATGCTACATTTCTGTCACCTTACCCAAAATGCTTCATGGTTCGGTAACTGGCAATAGTACAATACCGTTTGTTGCTTGTCTTACTCAGTTATATTTTTTTGGATCCCTAGGATCTACTGAATGTTTTCTTCTTGCTATAATGGCTTATGATAGGTTTGTAGCAGTATGTAAGCCTTTATATTATCACAATGTCATGACTACAAAGCTTTGTACTGTTTTGGTTAGTTGCTGCTGGTCATCAGGGTTCGTATCCACTATGTCTTCCATCCTTTTTATTTCCACATTGCAATTTTGTGGGCCTAACCATCTGCAACATTTTTTCTGTGACATCACACCACTTCTTAAGTTGTCATGTACCAATGTCCATATGACAGAAACTTTAATTTTCCTCCTAGCTTCTGTGATATTGGTGGGTTCTTGTCTGGTTACATTGTTATCCTACTTCAGGATCCTTATTACAATATTGGCCATTGCTTCAGGAAATGGAAGAAGAAAGGCAAGCTCAACGTTTGCTTCCCATCTGACAGTTGTAACTATTTACTACAGCACAATGATTTTTGTCTACGTTCGTCCAACCACTAGTGGGGCTTCTAGCTTCAATAAGATCCTGTCAGTGTTGTATACGATCCTTACTCCATTGCTTAATCCCTTTATATATACTTTGAGGAACAATGAGGCTCAACAAGCTCTGAGGAAAACAAAGGATAGGGTTATATTAAATTTCAAAAACTGTTTCTCATTGTAGCTATATCATTCAAGGAAGCCATAAATTCACCAATTACAATGCCTATTCATTATTATATTATCTATTTTCTTTTCTTTGAGGTATTTAAATACATTTTTAATCAAGATCATGTCTTTTTGTATTCATTCTTGACCCATATATATGTTAAGTTGTCAATGGCTTCTCTACCCTTCATTTTGACAAGTTCAACCATTGGTACACAATCTGGATAGTTAACAGTATGGATAATGTAGAAAAGTAAGGATCAGCTGGTGCTTTTTATCACAACTTTAGTGTTCAACTTTAGTGATTCAACAGAGCATTGTTGTATAATGTTAAATAATAAGGAAAACAACACAGCTCAGTAATTCTTGAGTAACTGATATGCCTCATTAGCTGGCATTCTGTTTTTAAATTATACATGGGCCTCCAGAACAGTCTTTCTTTCCTGGAGGAAGGTCCATGAGCAGGGGCCCTATTGAAGATACATACTTAGTTGTTACTGTTATTCCTTAACCCCTTAGTGACCACCCATACGCCTTTTTACGGCGGTCACTAAGGGGCCTTAGGCTGGGCCGCCGCTTTTTCACGGCGGCCCAGTCTAAGCGCTGCACGGGTCTCCCGTGCAGCGGGGAGCACGGGCCCGGCTCTCACATGAAAGCCGCGGCCCTGCTCTAACAGCCCGGACCGGCAGGAGTGCCATTCCGGGCTGTTTAACACTTTACATGCCGTGGGCAATGGCGCCCGCCGCATGTAAAGTGCTGACAGAGGGAGCGGTCTCCCTCTGTCTCCCATCGGCACCCTGCAAAAGCGATCGCAGGGTGCCGATGTGTGGGAAGGCTGGCAGGGGTCTGATCTAGGCCCCAGACCAGCCTTGAGTACATTACCAGCAGGCTGTGCCTCTCTGGCGCAGCCTGCTGGTCAAAGTATGAATAACATTGCCATTAAAATGCAATGCACTATAGGGATAATGCATTGCATTTTAAAGGCAATCAAAGTATTGTTTGTTATAGTCCCTCTGTGGGACTATTAAGTGGTAAAAAAAAGTTTAAAAAAAAACACATTTTTTCTATTAAAAAAATCCCATAAAAAAAAAATTACTCTTTTTTTTCCATTGAAAATAAGCTTTTCAATGAAAAAAATTGCAAAAAAAAAATCTCCCCCATATGTTTGGTATTGCCACGTCCGTAACGACCCGTACTACATAAATATCACAAAAATTAGCCCCTACGGTAAACACAATTAAAAAAAAAAATTTTAAAAAAAAAGACAATTGCTAATTTATTCTTAGTTGCCACCAAAAAATGTTATATAATGTTATATAAAATGTAATAAAGGTTAAGTTTTAGTTCTTTGTGAGCAGGGATGATTCTGGTAATAAGATGGAGCAGTACAAATGAATTTCATACAACTGCCTCAGTAACATTCCATTGCTAAAATGCAGGCAGAGATGGAAACTCTTAATCAGATTACCTATATCAGGGATGCTCAACCTGCGCCCCTCCAGCTGTTGTAAAACTACAACTCCCACCATGCCCTTTTGTAGGCTGATAGCTGTAAGCTGTCTGGCAATGATGGGAGTCAAAGTTTTGAACAGCTGGAGGGCCGCAGGTTGAGCATGTCTGACCTATATTATGTATACTGGACATCTTCTTTGAGAAGAAAATGCATTTAGAAGACCTCTTATCATTGCAATTTTGGGTGGTCATCTCAGAGATTTTACTGCTTTTGTAGGGTATCACTCAGAGATCAACCCTACTGCTGAAATAACTTTTTAGTATCCAGCTAAGTACCAACCTACTTTGGATCTTCAGGCACAGTGATTTTGTTTTCATTTTTACATTGATACACTCCCCAAGACCTTTGCATTTTTCATTTGCTGTCAATACAGCCTTATGGAGTCTTGATTTTTGTGGGACGTTTTTTTTTTTTTTGCTCCATTTTGAAGCACATCTAATTTCATGTCTGGATTTTATTATTTTTTTTAATCTGGGGAATGTGAAAAAACAGCAAATCCATCATTTTTCCCACAATACGTGACAAAGGTATGTTATTGTTTTTGTATGGGTCATTGTACTTTATGTGGAGATACTTTTCCTTTTTATTAGAGGTCTTCAGGGTGATTTTTACATTGAAGACCTATCATAAGAATAGCTCATCAATATAAGATCAGGAGAAATATGAGATTGCGATCGATATAAAATAATGTGAATAGAAGCAGTGCCGCAATAACTAGCTCCATCCACTACACAGTTTACAGATAGGGGTGCACCTTGCCTTTCTGGCATCTAATAAATAAATTATAGATTTCCTAGGCTCAGTAAGGCTAGGGCTACACAGCGACACCTGTCGTCGCTAGTATCGCTGAGTAGCGGGGATCCCATAGAAATTAATGGGATCGCCGCGGCAGTTTCAAGAAACCCAACATGGAAATGAATTAAATGAATGGGATCGCCGCGGCAGTTGCATTTATTTCTATGGGATCCCCGCAACTCAGTGATCCTGGCCGCGACCAGTGTGTCGCCGTGTAGCCCTAGCATAATAGTAATGCCCCATTAGTGTGCCTCAGTAATAGTAATGACCCCATCAGTACGTCCCAGAGTTAATATTCACCCCCATTAGTGCCACCCCAGTAATAGTAATGCCCCCATTAGTGCGCCCCAGTAACAGTAAGGCCCCTATTATTGCACCCCAGTAACAGCAAGGCCTCCATTATTGCACCCCAGAATTAATAATGCCCCCATCAATGCCCCCCAGTAATAGAAATGATCCCATTAGTTCCCCCAGAAATAGTAATGCCCCTATTAGTGCCCCCCAGTAATAGTAATGCCCCCCAGTAATAGTAAGCAGGTGGGGCATTGTTGGGTGACTGTTAAGGGGATGGGCACTATGGAGGTCACAGTTAAGGTGGCGGGGTACTGTGGAAGTCAATATTAAGGGGGTAAAGTGCTGTAGAGGTCGCTGTTAAGGGGCTGGCTATGTGAAGGTCACTGTTAAAGGGGTGTTCCACTTTGCAGGTCACTGTTAAGGGTGTGGGGCACTGTAGAAGTTACGTATAAGGGGGCAGGGCATTGTGGGGTGACTTAAGGGGGTGGCATACTTTGGTGGTCACTGTTAAGGGGCAATGTGCTGTGGATGTCATTGTTAAGGGGCAGGCATCTGTGGAGGTCATTGTTAAGTGAGCAAGCTGTTGTGAAAGTCAAAGTTCAGGGGGCGGGGTGCTGTGGAGGGTTAGTCTTAAGGGGATGGGCCGCTGTGGAGAACACTGCTATAGGGGCAGGACTGTGAAGGCCACAATCAACAGGGTGGGGCTCTGTGGAGGTCACTGTTAAAGAGGCAGGCTGCTGTGGTGGTCAAAGTTAAGTGGGTGGGCATCTGTGGAGATCACTGTTAAGGGGAAGGGGTATACTGTAGATATCACTGTTATGGGGAACACTCTGGATATCTTAACCTCACACACAAACATTAAATGAAATGGTGGAAATATACCCTTGTGAAGCCGGGTCATCCTGCTAGTAAAGAAAAAAAACAGATACTGAGAATTACACACAGTATACAGGACAAGAGAAGTGTTGCTGTCTTGTGTCCATATATACAAAATAAGAGCATATACTGAGAATAATACTCAGTATACAGGACAAGAGAAGTAGTACTGTACAGTGTCCATTTATACAGAATAAGAGCAGATACAAAGACTTACATCTAACATATAAAGCTGAGTGTATGTCTGTGTGTATGTCCGCTAAAGGAATCTGCACTGTCACAGCTACAATCAAGAAATTTGACACACAGGTATATCAGGTGTTCGGTAAGGTTTAGGACCGGGTCTCAGCTCTCCAGGACGTACCGTCCCTGAGATATTCCCAGAAATGCATTAGCCAATAGAAGCCTGGTCACATGACCCTTATCAGTCAATAGAAGCTCGCAGGCCCTTAGCCTCCACATACAGACAATTTCACACCAGGTTTCCATAACAACCCAGCCAGTTTTCTTCACTGATGTAGGTCTGCTTTAAAGGGGCAGGACGCTGTGGATAACACTGTTAAAGGGGTATTCCAGTTATCATAAATATAAATTATGTTTTAGACTAATTCATCATCAATCATTACCTAATATAATGTAAATTTCACATATTTACTGTTCAGTAGTAATAAAAAGATGTTTTCTTCCACTGCTATCCACTGTGTTAACTCATAAATTACCATGGTATTGACCTGTAATTCAGGCCACCCTCAAAAGAAGGACTTAAAAGCTCCGCCCCCAGGTCCTGCCAAGCCCCACCACGCCCCTGACCCAGGTAGGCCACTCCCACTCTCACTCCACAGCCGACAGGGATTGCAAAAATAAAGGTAAAAATCAACTTCTGTCAGCTGCAGGGGTGGGAGGGAGGGTGGCTTTCTCCTTGCAGCTCACGCTCAGACTGCACAGAGTGAGCTGTTAAAAAGTACATCCCTGTGTCCATCCAGGCCCTGCGCCGGATGAAGGACAGGGAGTCTGAAAGCCGGACTGAGGAGGCCACTATTAAAGTGGCAGCGGGGTACTGTGAGGCCACTGTTAAGGGAGCGAAGTACTGTGACAGTCACTGTTAAAGGGACAGTTGCTGTGGAGGTCTCTGTCAAGGGGGACAGGAATGGCGGAGGTCAGTTAAGGGGACTGTAACTTATGGTCAGTTTTAAGGGGTGGGTGCTGTAGAGGTCACTGTTAAGGGGGCGGGTCCCTGTGGAGGTCACTGTCAAGGGGGTGAGGTGCTGTGGAACTCACTGTTAAAGGGGCAGGCTGCTGTGAAGATCAAAGTTAAGGGGATGGACTGCTGTGGAGGTCCCATTTTAAGGAGATGGGAACTGTTGGGGGGGGGGGTCATTGTTAAGGAGGCGGGGTGCTGTATAGGTTAATCTCGATATCTTTTAACGACACACAGACAAACATTAAATGAAATATACCCGGGCGAAGCCGGGTCCTTCAGCTAGTCTGGTATAGAGGGTAAAATAAATTATACTGTCCAGTATCTGTATACTGTACTGAATAGGAGCAGATACTAAGAATTACACTCAGTATACAGGAAAACAGAAGTGAGCAGATAGTGAGAATAATGTGCACTATAGTGTCTCATGGCTCAGGTAGTTATTGCATCAGAGATACGACGAACCAGCAGGTTCCTGGGTAAGGGCAAAGGAAGAAGTAGCTAGAAGTCTCTGAAATTATGTTGCCTTTCTTTTCCCGTCCATACTCCCTGATCTTTAATATATCTGGACAGACCCTCCTAGAAAGCTGTCACCAGGCCTGTGGCAAGCTAACAAAAGTATAAAGCTAACAAAAACTATGAGAATGCCATGAAGGAGATGCAGAAGTGAATAAGCTGCAAAAGCCATGTTACCGCAACCAGGCTGCTTGGAAGTCATGCAGGTTGTAATTTAATGCTCCCATAGTGGTGTAGCCTAGGTAAGTGCTTCTCTAGAGAGGAGAGAAACCAGAAATGCTACCTTGGACAAATCAGTAGTAGAGATGAGCTATAGCATGCTTGTCCGAGCTTGGTGCTCGTTCGAGCATTAGGGTACTCGTAAGTGCTCGATGCTCGGACGAGCATCTCGCCATGCTCGAGGAAATGGCATCTCCCGCCTTTTGAATTTTTGGCGGCTATAAACTCAGGCAATCACAAGCCAGGAGACTCTGCGGTACACCCGGCATCACGTGGGGCCCTTACATGTCGATAGCAGGGGTTGGCTGGCCTGATCAGGTGACCCTGGAATATACTAGTGACTGCCCGTGGTGCTCGGCTCAGTCGCTGCCTGGATGCCGTTAGGGACAGATCTGCAGTGTGATACAGGAAGAGTGTTAGGGTGTTCTACTAGATTTTTGTTAGGCAGGAGTGATTCTAAAAGAACCCAACAGCCCTTGTTAGGGCTACAAGACCCTTTTTTTTTATCTGCTTGTGGCTGGGCTTGCTGGCACTAGTAGTGCAGCTACCACCATATTTGCAGCTGTGTGGAACCATTCTGTGTGTCACAGTTCAGCTGGCCAGTCACCACAAACCACAATCCGTATTTTCTGTCCAGGTGACCCATACTGTACGTCACGTAATCAAATACGGTCTTTTGCTCTCAATGAAACAGCTACTTTAGAAAAATCTCTGTGCGACATTTGTCTGGGTTGCACTTAAGCAGACCAAGTCTGCCTAATCTAATAGTTTCAGTGTAATTGCTCCATACTGCACGGTACGTAATAACATACGTAATTTTGCTCTAACTTATCCACCTATATATTATCTTGTTCAGATTGAACAAGTTTGTGGGTTTCAGTACAGCAGGCCCATTTTTTTTTTGGGGGGGGGGTATATATAATACACTTATATACAAAAAATGTTGAACCCCAGAGCTAAGGGTCGAGGACGAGGGCGTGGGCATTCAATTACTGCAGGGGGCAGAGGCCGTGGTCCTGGGCAGAGTGAGACAGTACCTGCTGATGAACTTACAGGGACACGTGGTAGAGCACTGTTGAAACCACAACAGGTGATGTCGTGGATTGCGGACAATGCTTCAAGTAATTTGTCCACCAGTCAGTCTTCCACGCAGTCCACCCACGTTACCCAAGGGAGCACTTCTCTGGCTCCTCCACCTCAACCTCCTTCCCCCCAGTCTGCCCCCTCCCAGGAAAATTTGGAATGCGATCCGGCATACTCTGAGGAACTGTTTTCTGGACCCTTCCCAGAGTCACAAACCACTTCTCAGTTGCTGCTGACCTCTTTCCAGATGCCCAAGTTTTCCAACTGTCGCAGTCTGTGGGTGATGACATTGTTGACTTAGTGGAAGAAGTGTGTAAAGAGGTGTCGGACGATGAGGAGACACGGTTGTCAGACAGTGGTGAAGTTGTTGTCAGGGTAGGAAGTCCGAGGGGGGAGCAGACTGAGGAATCGGAGGATGACGAGGTGACTGACCCAAGCTGGGTTGATAAGCCGAGTGAAGACAGTGCTTCTGAGGCGGAGGCGAGTGCTGCACCAGAACAGGTTGGAAGAGGCAGTGGTGTGGCCAGAGGGAGAAGCAGGGCCAGAGCTGGTGCATCAGCAGCAACTGTTTCACGTAGTGAAGCTTCCGTTGCGAGGCCTGGATGTTCGCAAGTCTGGAGGTTTTTTAAAGAAATTGAGCATGACTGATGGACTGTGGTGTGGAACCTGTGCCACAGCAGGATCAGCAGGGGTGCCACCACTACTAGCCTAACCACCACCAGCATGCGCAGGCATATGATTGCTAAACACCCCACTCCATGGAACCAAGGCCGTTCACCACCTCCTGCGGGTTCCACCACTGCTCCTTCCCCTGTGTCACTCGCTGCCTCTGCTAGTCAACCCCCTGCCCAGGACCCCGGCACGAGCGCCTCCCGCCAGAAAACCACACCTTCGCCTACACGATCCTCCACAGCGTCCACCAATGTGTCCCAGCGCAGCGTTCAGCTGTCTTTACAGCAGACGCTGGAGCGCAAGAGGAAATACAGTTCCACCCACCCACATGCCCAAGCCCTCAACGTCCACATCTCCAAATTGCTGAGCCTGGAGATGCTGCCCTATAGGCTGGTAGAGACCGAGGCCTTTCACAACCTCATGGCGGTGGCTGCCCCTCGGCATTCGGTCCCCAGCCGCCACTATTTTTCCTGATGTGCCGTCCCAGCCCTACACCAGCACGTGTCACAGAACATCATCCGTGCCCTGACCAACGCTGTTTCTGAGAAGGCCCACCTAACCACGGACACGTGGACAAGTGCTGCTGGGCAGGGACACTATATATCACTGACGGCACATTGGGTTAACTTGGTGGAGGCTGGGACCGAGTCTGACCCTGGGGCCGCTCATGTACTGCCCACACCGAGGATTGCGGGGCCTACCTCGGTCACGGTCTCTCAGACGTACAATGACTCCTCCTCCGACCCCTCCTCCTCCTCCTCCTCTGAATTACCATCCGTGGGCACGGTGCCTTCAGTCGGAAGCTCTAGGCGCAGCAGCAGTGCCGTGGGTAAGCGCCAGCAGGCGGTGCTCAAACTGTTGAGCTTAGGTGACAAAAGGCACACCGTCCAAGAACTATTACAGGGCATCACGGTGTAGACCGATCTGTGGCTGGCACTGCTGAACCTCAAGCCAGGCATGGTTGTGTGTGACAACGGGCATAACCTGGTGGCGGCTCTGCAACTCGGCAGACTGACACATGTGCCATGCCTGGCCCACGTGTTCAATCTCATAGTTCAGCGGTTCCTCAAGACATACCCCAATCTGTCTCATTTGCTCACCAAGGTGTGCTGCATCTGTGCGCATTTCCGCAAGTCGACCACAGATGCTGCCACTCTCAGGGCAGCGCAGCGCCGCCTACAACTGCCCGCTCACCGACTGTTGTGCGACGTGCCCACAAGATGGAATTCGACATTAAACATGTTATCCAGAGTTTACCAGCAGCGCAGAGCGATTGTAGACTGCCAGATGTCAACTTCCACCAGACCTGGTCAGGTCAGTCAGCATCCTCAAGTCTACAATGAGGAGTGGACGTGGATGTCTGATATTTGCCAGGTGTTGACCAACTTTGAGGAGTCAACACAGATGGTCAGCGGCGATGCCGCCATTATCAGCCTCACCATCCCGCTGCTTTGCCTGCTGAAAAATTCACTGCTCAGCATGAAGTCGGATGCTTTGCGCTTGTCACAAGAGACGGTGGAGGAAGATACGTCGCTTGATAGCCAGAGCACCCTCCAGTCTGTTTCTCAGCGCTTATCGGAGGAGGGGGATGAGGATGAGGAGGAAGAGGAGGAGAATGTTGGCGAGACAGAAGAGGGTACTAATGCTCAGTCCTTCTTAACTCTTGAGCGTGTATGGGCTGAAGAGGAGGAGGAGGAAATGGAGAGTCAGGCTACTGAGGAGAGGGAATTCTTGCATGTTGGGACTCTGGTGCACATGGCAGACTTCATGTTAGGCTGCCTATCCCGTGACCCTCGCGTTAGAAGCATTTTTTCAAACACCGATTACTGGGTGTTCACTCTCCTGGATCCACGGTACAAGCAGAACCTTTCCACTCTCATCCCTGTAGAGGAAAGGAGTATGAGAGTGAATCAATGTCAACAGGCCCTGGTGCACAAGCTGAAACAATCCTTCCCATCTGGCGCCGCTAGCGGCAGAGGGCGTGGTTCTGTGGGCCAAGTAGCGGGGGAGAGGGGGCGAGCAGGCAGCTTGTCCAGCACTGGCAGGGGAACGCTCTCCAAGGCCTTTGCCAGTTTTATGTCACCCCAGCAAGACACTGTCACCTGTCCCCAGTCTAGGCAGAATAGGGGTGAGCTTTACAGAAGGATGGTGAGGGAGTACCTAGCTGACCATACCAACGTCCAGACCGATCACTCTGCTCCATACAACTACTGGGTTTCAAAGCTGGACACGTGGCCTGAACTGGCGCTGTACGCCTTGGAGGTGCTGGCCTGCCCTGCCGCTAGCATGTTGTCAGAGCGGGTATTCAGTGCAGCTGGTGGCGTCATCACCGATAAGCGTACACCCCTGTCAACTGACAGCGCTGACAGGCTGACGCTTATTAAAATGAACAAAGCCTGGATTTCACCAGAATTCAAATCTCCTCCGGGGGAAAGCAGCTAAAGAATAAGATTCCTTATGTATCCGATTCCTCTGCTCCATACAACTACTGGGTTTCAAAGCTGGACACGTGGCCCGAACTGGCGCTGTACGCCTTGGAGGTGCTGGCCTACCCTGCCGCTAGCGTGTTGTCAGAGCGGGTATTCAGTGCAGCTGGTGGCATCATCACCGATAAGCGTACACGCCTGTCAACTGACAGCGCTGACAGACTGACGCTTATTAAAATGAACAAAGCCTGGATTTCACCGGAATTCAAATCTCCTCCGGGGGAAAGCAGCTAAAGATTAACATTACTTATGTATCCGATTCCTCTTCTCTACTCCTCCTACTCCTCCTTGTCGTCTTTGCCTAACCCTGAACCAAAACGCAATTTTTTTAGAGGATCAACTGGCACTCTTTTTCGACAATGTTTCCGGAGGGCTCCCTACAGGCCCTCTCTCCAAACAATTTTTCTGGAGGTCCACCTACAGGCCCTCTCTCTAAACAATTTTTCCGGAGGGCCACCTACAGGCCCTCTCTCCAAATACTTTTTCCTCAGTGTCAACTACAGACACTGTAAAACAATGTTTCAGGAGCGTCAAACAGACAGTCCAAAACAATTTTTCAGGAGGCGCAAGTACCGACATTTAAAAAAAATGCTGAGGGTCGACTTTTTGTACTCGAAAAGAAAAGTTTTTTTGGAGGCTCAACAAAAGCCATTTCACTGCATTCTCAGTCGGACAAAGTCATTGGTGGTGTAACCGCCATGCTGTGTCAGGCTAAATTTTTGGGTGCTTCACCAGCTACCGCATACTAACTCAGTCACTCTGTTGTCACCGCCGCCATTCAGGGCCACGAAAAATGTTTATGTGGTTCGCCTGCTCCCGCAGTGTCACTCGCTCACTCTGTTGTCACCACCATAGTGGTTTGTACTATAGCAGCCCAAGTCTGCACATTCCCCTTTTTATCTCCAAGTGATCTATACTGCATGTCACGTAAAAAAATATGTTCTTTTGCTCTCAGTGATACAAATCCATTTCATAAAATCCTTTCTTTCTCTTTAACTGATCTATACTAAACGTCACTTTTAAAAATACGTCTTTTTGCTCTCTTTCTATCTTTCCAAACTATTTTTCCGGATAGGTGACTTACTATGCCTCTTCCTCCAACCCCTCCTCCTCCTCCTTCGAATTACCATCCGTGCTTCACCTCCTGCTACCTCAGTCTAACTCGGTAACTCTGTTGTCACCGCCATGCTGCATCAGGCTAAATTTTTGGGTGGCTCACCTGCTACCTCATCTAACTTGGTCACTTGTTGGTGTCACCGCCATGCTGTGTCAGGCTTATGCCTGCATCGTGTGGCTAGGAGAGCAGTGCCAGCATGGGCATGGGTGATGGACCTTCGTTGCACCTGGGTTGGGTTGGGTGCTTCCCTAACATGTGATGGGCACGTGCCTCGCCTTTCTTGGTCTGGGTGAGCACAATTGCCATGAGGGTAACCACCAGGCTGTTGCAGGAGAATTTGGGGTAATGGTGGGATTAGGCAGCCTCAGAGGCATCCATGCATGCTACCCCTGCTGTTTCCTGTCCATTTCCGTGGTGTTTTCATAATTTTCTGATGTTTCCAGGTTTTCACCCAGCCTTCCCTAGGCAGAGCCTTGGTCCCTTGCAAAAAATGCTTGAGTCTCACATTGAATTCAATGGGGTTCTTTACTCGAAACGAGCACCCGAGCATCGGGAAAAGTTTGTCTCGAATAAAGAGCATCCGAGCATTTTAGTGCTCGCTCATCTATAATCAGTAGGAAATTATTTGGCAAGCAGTTCAAAGTGTATACTGCACTAGTTGGGGAACCCCTTCATGTCTTGCAGTCCTCATCATAACAGGGAGGCAAACTGGAACTAGCAAAGGCTGCGACTTGCAGAAGTGTTGGTGCAGATGCTGTGACTGGAGGTTGTTGTACCATAGTGACAGTTGTCAAGGCATTCAGGTGGGCAGAAATAATACACAGATAAGACAAAAAGAAGCTGCTCCTGGCATCCACACTGGTACTGCAGATCCCTGAATACCTCAAATGGACCCATCCAGGGTAGACCAGCAGTTTCCATGGCCTTAATGAACTGTTACAGCAGATGTGGAACTACTAGGGCTAAACCTAAGGGCACTACCCTGTAAGCTCCCTAGAATATATATATATATATATATATATATATATGTATATATATATATATATATATATATATATATATATATATATTGGGTATATTTGATCTATTTCATTTAATGTTTGTGTGTGTGACGTAAAAAAAATATCGAGAGTGACCTCTACAGCAGCCCGCCCCTTATAACTGTGACCTCCACAGCAGCTAGAGTGGCCACTGTCTTCACCCCAGAAAGCCAGACCTCACCGGCCATTCCTCCAAACGTGAAACAGTGCCCTTGGTTACCATGAAGACACACCACTAAACATGAGGCCACGCCCCCTGGCTCCGTGAAGACACGGAGGAGAAGCTGCCTGAGCGTGAGCTACTGAAAGGGTGGACATCCCTACGTCCATCCAGGCACTGTGCTGGACTGAGGACAGGGAGCCAGAAAACCGGACTGTCCAGCCTAAAGCCGGACAACTGGCCACCCTAACATCAGCCTGCCCCTAGGGTGGCCAGAGGTCCAGTTTTAGGCTGGACAGTCTGGCTTTCAGACTCCCTGTCCACTGTCCGGCGCAGTGCCTGGACAGACACAGGGATGTCCACCCTTTCAGTAGCTCACGCTCAGACAGCTTCTCCTCCGTGTCTTCATGGAACCAAGGGGTGTGGCTTCATGGGGACCGGTGGCACGGCTTCACGTTAGGGGAAGGCTGGACATTCTGGCTTTCAGACTCCCTGTCCTCTGTCATGCGCAGGGCCTGGATGGACACAGGGGGCGTGGCCTCTTGTTTAGGGGTGTGGCTTTATGAAGACCGGTGGCACGGCTTCATGTTGGGGTAAGGCTGGACATTCTGGCTTTCAGACTACCTGTCCTCTTTCATGCGCAGGGCCTGGATGGACATAGGGGGCGTGGCCTCTTGTTTAGGGGTGTGGCTTTATGGGGACCGGTGGCACGGATTCATGTTAGGGGAAGGCTGGACATTCTGGCTTTCAGACTACCTGTCCTCTGTCATGCGCAAGGCCTCTTGAAGAGCTCACTCTCAGACAGCAGCACTGTGCTGTCTGAGCATGAGCTGCAGGGAGAAAGTCACACCCCCTTCCACCCCTGCAGCTGACAGAAGTTGATTTTTACCTTCATTTTTTCAATCTCGGTCAGATGCGGAGTGGAAGGGGCGTGGCCATAGAAACCTGGTGTGTGTGTGGAGACTAACTGCCTGGGAGCTTCTATTGGCTGATAAGGGTCATGTGACCAGGCTACTATTGGCTAATGCATTTTTTGGGAATATCTCAGGAACGGTACGTCCTGGAGAGTTGAAAACTGTTCTACAACCTTCCCGGACACCTGATGTACATGTGTGCCAAATTTTGTGATTGTAGCTGCAGCTGTGCGGATTCCTTTAGCGGACATACACACACACACATACACTCAGCTCAGGGTTGCCAACCTATCCATTAAATTTTTCTGGACAACTAAACCAGAAATCACGGACAGCCCGCAATTTTTACGGACATAAATCCCGCCCCTTTTTAAAGACCACGCCCACATTCACGCCCTCAAAATGCCCTAAACATAATGTCCTTGAATCACAAAAACAGCAGAAATAAAGGGGTTGTCCAGTAGTTAAAATTAAAAGAAGCATTGGACCACTGATTGGCTGCAGCGGCAACATGTCATAAACCGGCAAGTCCAACTGTAGTTTGTAAACAAGCAGCAGCAGAAGGAAGGTACAAGAGCTGCAGGGAATGGCGCTGACTAAAGCGGTGAGTATAATATGCATCCAGAATGCATATGCGCCAAATTGTTAATCCAACCAACCTCCCCCCCATTACATTCACCACTACCAAACATACAGGAGAATACAGCACCTCATACCTCTTCCATCCAGTGACGTCTCCTCTCATGTAGATATTCTCTTTCCTCATCTTCTCTATTCAGCCCAGGAGGCCTTGACGATTTTTTTCAGCCACATCTTCTCTTTGCAGATGTTGCCACACAGACATCTTAGATTCCTCACTTTTCTATCATTATCATCCTAGTGCCCCAACAGTGTTATTCTGCTGCTACCCCAATACTGTGTCAAGTGTGTTCTCCAATGACCCCAAATACTATACTGTAGAAATAACAGTGCCATACAGATATTCGCCCTATAGTAACAGTGCTCCACAAAGTTCCACTAATACTAATAATTCTCCCCCAGAGTGCCCCCATTAGCAACAGTGCCCCAATAGTGCTAAAACTCCCCAAAAGTACTCGTTAGCAGTAGGGCCCTTCATACTTTTCCAAAAAATAACACCCGCCAATACCCCAGTAGCAGAAATAATCCCCCATAATAGAAATAATTTCCTCTTAGTGCCTCCAGGAGTAAAAAAGCTTCCCGTAGTAACCCAGCAGTAAAATTGCCCTCAAAGTGCCCCCCAGGTAGTAATATAGTGTCCCCAGTATTGACAAAACCCTTATAGTGCTCCTAGTAGTAATAAACCCTCATATTGCTCCAAAAAGTAAAAGGCCCTTATAATGCCCCCAGTAGCTTAAATGCCTCCTGTAGCGCCCCAGTATAGTAAAAGCTATGCAGTAGTGCCCCACAGCAGCCTAACAGCTCCCTATAGTGCCCCTAGTAATTTAAATGATACCCTATATGGCCCCCATCTGCCTGGCAGTACATGGGGCTGGAGGACACTGGGGTTATGGCTGTTGCAGACGCGCTGCGGCACTTACCAGTACACGAGCTGCAGCTTCTCACACTGTATGCATCCACTCCAGAAGCAGGCAGATAGTGGCACTTTCATTGGTGGCCAGTAGGACTGGCGCCTGCGCCGTGCGGAGTAAAAGCGGCGCAGGCGCAGTGAGTTCCGCCGGCCGCCCGGCTCCCGGGTCTCTCAGTGCGCCTGCGCAGGCGCAGTGAGAGAGCCGGGAGCCGGCGGAACTCACTGCGCCTGCGCCGCTTTTACTCCGCACGGCGCAGGCGCAGTGAGAGAGGCAGGAGCCGGGCGGCCGGGTGAACTATCTGCGCCTGCGCCGAATTTAGCCTACACGGCGCAGGCGCGGGATTTCGAGCGAGGACAGGGCCGGCAGCTCATCGAGCAAGCTGCCTGGCCCTGTCAATCAGGAAGCAGGAGGCGGCACTAGAGGTTGGAACACGGCGATTACTAGGTGCAAGGTAAACGCCTCTTGCACCTAGTACGCCTAATTTACATATTATAAAAGTGCTTTTTTTAACAAAATGGCTGATCTGATTACAGTAAGAAAACCAGATTGGGCATCAGGTGGCATTTGCACATTGCAAATGCCATCCTGTTTAGTATGCCCAAATCTGGTGACAGAAACCCTTTAACAGCAATTACTTGCAAAGTCTATATTTGCCTAGAAAATGAACTTCATCCCCCAAAACACATTTCAACATCATTGCAGCCCTGCCTTAAAAGGACCAGCTAACATTGTTTCAGTGATTGCTCCATTAACACAGGTGTGGGTGTTGATGAGGACAGGGCTGGAGATCAATCTGTCATGATTAAGTAAGAATGACACCACTGGACATTTTAAAAGGAGGCTGGTGCTTGGCATCATTGTTTCTCTTCTGTTAACCATGGTTATCTCTAAAGAAACACGTGCAGTCATCATTGCACTGCACAAAAATGGCCTAACAGGGAAGAGTATCGCAGCTAGAAAGATTGCACCTCAGTCAACAATCTATCGCATCATCAATAACTTCAAGGAGAGAGGTTCCATTGTTGCCAAAAAGGCTCCAGGGCGCCCAAGAAAGACCAGCAAGCGCCAGGACCGTTTCTTAAAAGTGTTTCAGCTGCGGGATCGGGCTACCAGCAGTGCAGAGCTTGCTCAGGAATGGCAGCAGGCAGGTGTGAGTGCATCTGCACGCACTGTGAGGCAGAGACTCTTGGAGCAAGGCCTGGTCTCAAGGAGGGCAGCAAAGAAGACACTTCTCTCCAGACAAAACATCAGGGACAGACTGATATTCTGCAAAAGGTACAGGGAGTGGACTGCTGAGGACTGGGGTAAAGTCATTTTCTCTGATGAATCCCCTTTTCGATTGTTTGGGACATCTGGAAAACAGCTTATTCGGAGAAGACGAGGTGAGCGCTACCACCAGTCTTGTCTCATGCCAACCGTAAAGCATCCTGAAACCATTCATGTGTGGGGTTGCTTCTCAGCCAAGGGAATCGGCTTTCTCACAGTCTTGCCTAAAAACACAGCCATGAATAAAGAAAGGTACCAGAATGTCCTCCGAGAGCAACTTCTCCCAACCGTCCAAGAGCAGTTTGGCGATCAACAATGCCTTTTCCAGCATGATGGAGCACCTTGCCATAAAGCAAAGGTGATAACTAAATGGCTCAGGGAACAAAACATAGAGATTTTGGGTCCATGGCCTGGAAA